>JXCR01131604.1:0-14772 GCA_002079205.1 Phalaenopsis hybrid cultivar
AGAATCTCACTGTAGTATATGAAGGGTTTCTCCAATATGACAGGCGTTGTTTCCACAGGCAAACCATGCATTGAGTTGAAAAAGATTGTGAATACTGGGTTGGAAAATATAGATCAACTGTTCCTGGATGCGGTTTACTAAGTTCACCTATCAGTTTTCTGTTACTCCTGCAAAGCAAATTTCGTTGGAAGAGTTAAAAATAAAGGAATGAAATCTATTTGGATGAAGATTACAGTCATTTGGGAGCAGTTTTGTTTTTGTTTCTATCGTTTATTTTTATTTTGTTTTCTTTATATTTTGATTTCAAACAAAATATTTTTTTGTATGTTTGATTAGGATACGGTTATTTTTTAAAACACCCAAAGCAAAACCAAAATTTATTGTGTTTTCAAAAACATATTTATTTGTTTTTGGAAACAAAAATAAAAATATGTTAAAAACACGATCAATGAGCATGTTCTTAAGAATAATTGAAAAAATAAAAACAAAAAAAGAAAATAAGCTCCAAAGAATTGAGCCACTTAACCACTTACTGATACATGTCGGAATTCTTGAATAGTTCACTAAAATTAATGCCTAACTCCTCTTCTTTTTCGGGTGTTGTCACTTCCAACATCCATGCAGCAGGATTATAACCATCTTTAATTTTACTGACTCCTCGAATTTCCTAGAAAGTTAAAATGATTTGGTTTAAATAATTACATTTATTTAAGCATTCACTATAAATAAATTAGAAAAAAAAAAGCATACTGTTTCACTACCTCAAAATAAGAAATAAGTTGGCAGGAATTTTTTCCTAGTGGTCCAACATATATCTCTTCACCCCCTCTTTTCATAAGGAAGAGCTGGAAAGTTTAGGAATGAAGCATAAGGTCAAGCCAAATAAAATTTTACTTGGTGGAAAAAATGGAAAAATAATCTAAAAAAAGATTATTTGCATAGATATTGCTTACTTCGTCAAAAGCTTCAAATATATCAATGCTCGGTTGATGAATTGTGCAAACAACTGTCCTTCCAGTATCAACTGTATTTCTCACGGCTCTCATAACAATAGCTGCTGCTCTAGCATCAAGGCCAGAAGTAGGTTCATCCATGAATATGATGGATGGATTAGCAACAAGCTCAACGGCAATGGTTAATCGCTTACGTTGCTCGGTGGACAATCCACTAACACCAGGCAATCCAACTAATGCTTCCATCAATGGAGTCAACTCCACTAGCTCTAATACCTCTTTAATGAACATCTGATTTACAAATCTAAGAGTCATATAGCTTGAAATAATGAAATGAGAAAGTAGAAGAAAAGTAAAAATACCAATCGACATACTTGTTTTTCTACCGAGTCAACATCAACAGGTAGGCGAAGCCATGCTGAATAAACAAGAGATTCATAAACGGTTAAATTAGGAGAGTGAATGTCATTCTGTTCGCAGTAACCCGATACACGAGCAAAAGTTTCTTGTTTCTTGGGATATCCAGATATGGTTATATTTCCCTCTATATATCCTCCTAGTTTTCTACCGGCCAGTACATCCATAAGAGTAGTCTTTCCTGCTCCACTAACACCCATTAATGCTGTAAGAACTCCTGATCTAAATGAACCACTCAAACTCTTTAGTAGCACCAATTTCTCCTCCTCAAAACCATGTATTTTCATTCCCTAGATACATAAATTTATAAGATATCAACATTTATGTCGAATAAAGTGAAACTTTATAGCTCAAGCATTCATTTATCAATTACTGAACGATAAATGTTACCATGGGCATATCAACTGAGTATCTAATATTGTCAAAGGTGAGTGAAAGCGGTACGAATGGAAGCACCATTCCCTTCATCAGTCTTGCTTGTCCAACATCAGATGCGTACATGGGCGATTTCTTATAGTTATCTGTATCATAAAGGAAACTTTGCTCCCTTTTGGTGGCAGGTGTCTTTGATGCAGTTCGGTAATTAGTTTTCCTCCCATGAATAAATGCTTTTTTGACCTCTCCTTTAATATTCATTTGTTTTTCTATCTTAGACACTTCAGACATAGTAGCAGTATGACTGCCTCTGGATACTGGATGAATTAAATAAAATATACTTGAGACTAAAAATGAAAATAGAGTTCCGTTTTAAGCTGTGTGAAATTGTTATGAATCCCTTACATTTAAGAAAGGTTAGAGCAATAGTGAAAAGGAAGTTGAAAAGGATAACATATCCAATAGTTGCTGCTACACCAATCCAGTACCATTTTGCTTTTAGAAACATTCCACGAGCTTTCAATATATTGAGGCCAAGCGTCTGATTTGTTCCAGGCATGATCTGCAATAGAAAAATTAGATATTAAGTTATTGTTCATTTCTTTTTTTCTCATATTATGAGATTTTTATACTTGCTTGGCAGTTCAAGATGGAAAATATTAAGATAAAAGACATTTCTTCTTGAAGTGCAAAACATTTTCAAACCGCATAACAACCCTTCTGTTTTAGAAGAATCAATCAATCGAGGTCATAAAAAATGGCTAGTTTCTGTTCCATAAAAGTCAATATCTTGCAACTTAGGAAGAAGTGTCCAACATCCACAGTAAAATTTAGCTTCAGATATATTTGGTCAAAATTTTTCGATTAAAAAACATCTTACTTGGCTCCAACTCTTTCCAAGGAATTCATTCACAAAAATAGCATTTTGTGAGTACATGAGAGGTGACATCCAGAATCCCCATATCCACCATTTATTTACATCACCTGCCAAACATAGAGCAAAATGCTTAATGTTGAACGTTACAACTTAATTTATTTAGTTTCATCATCATCAGCTGCCTTATCCCAACTATTTGGAAATGATTTTAGGAATGCTAACTTTTCATTCATTCCTGCTGATAAATTCTTCAAAACTAAATATCAATATCTTTAATGAAATCCCATACCATGCGCCAAGATGTATCCACCAAAAACTACAACCGCAACTACGGACAAAGATGCTATTGCGTTCGCAATGACAAGACTTCGGCCAATTACCGCGATGAAGCGAAATAATCCAGAAGACAACTGATGAACTAGAACAAGCAGTAGATATTGCTTGAAGAATCTGTGCAAGAATATCAAGATGTTATCTCTTAATTATAAAATATGTTGAAGTCCCTTGACAATTTACATGAGGCTATTTTAGTCCCAGAGATTATAAAAAGTAGTAAATTAATCCTCGGACTCTTTTAGTGGAGCTACAATAGTTTTCACTACAAACTATTTCAACCCATATTAAAAGAGTTTGAGAACTAAATTAATTTTTATAAAGTCTAGGATTAGAATGGCTCCTTGCAAAGAGTCAATGGATCATTTTAACAATTTTCCCATTATAAAATATTAAGGAATCGTAGAGCGTGCAAATGCAGTTAATTCTCACCTTGCTGCACTTGGATCAAATCCTATAACGAAGTAATTGAAGAGAATCCAGATTGCGGCTTCAAAGCATGAGACAGGAATCTTCAAAATCCATACAGGTAAAGCACAGGCCCAAGAAGGATAGAAGAGGTAGTCCCTTTGTTTAAAAAAAACAGGCAGCTTGATTACAGTCAAACCAATCTCAGAGAGTCCATTAAACATCGTCGTGATGAGTGAAAAGTAAAGAGCCCCCATGTAAGTCATTCCATCATTTACAGTGTTACGGTACATGTTGCTTCTCAAGAACATCGTCATCACAATCAATGCCATGACCGCAATCTGCAACAAAACATTTTATTTAACATATTGCGTAAGGGTTTGTGTAAAATTCAAGCTTTGACATTTCAGAGGAGTTGTAAAACTCACTTGCGATGCCCTGAATACATACACAAAGGAGTTCCTCTTCATTAACAACCATTCTCTGTCAGCACAAGCTTTCAGTAGTTCCATCTTTCTTACACCATACTTTGAAGTAGTCAGCGCTGCAGGATGGTTCTTTCTCTTGTCAAATGGAAAAGAAAGATTTCTTCCAAGCTTTTCCCCGACATGAAATGAATGAAAGGCAGTCGCAAATTCTCTTACAGTTACAAATCTGTAAGGTTGGTTGGGTCTTGCCCAATATTGCTCTTGGTCTTTGCTGGATGTGACCTATGAACGAAACAAGAAGATTAACCAGCATCAAGTTGGGATACAAATTAAAGTGTTTAGGTTTAAGAATAAAGAAATGATCTTGTTTGAGGGGCAGCAAGAACAGGGAGGATAGAATCAATGTGAATGAATGCGGGAAAGAGCAAAGGTGTGTTGACTAGAAAAATATTAAAGATTTGCATAAAGTAGAGGTAACAACTTGGGTAACAACAAAAGTGAATGCATAAGGCCCATAAAGCCAACCCCAAATTATTTGTGCAACTTGGTGATGATGATGATGAAGACGATGGATAATTAACGAGTTACATGAAAGCTTATTGGGAGTAGCATACTTCTTGCAAGAAGTCAGCGACGCCTTTCCTTTTGGGGCATTTGAAACCAATCCACTCAAAGAATTCAAGCACATTTTCAGTGGATCCTTGATATACTATCTGCCCTTCTGATAAGAGAATTATATCATCAAAAAGCTCATATGTCTCTGGTGCTGGTTGGAGTAGGGAGATAACTCCTGTTCCACCAAGAATGTGAATTGCTTGCCGTATTGCATTAACCATCTGGAAGGTTGTGGTGCTATCCAAACCATTCGAAATTTCATCCATAAATAATGCTTGTGCTGGTCCAACCAACATTTCACCTATGTGATATTTCACATCATTCCGTATCATTCATAGATATTTATTACATGTGTATTAACTGGAAATGATTTGTCAATAAACAAGAGTAGCTTTTCATCAATTTGATTAGTCTACCTGTGGTGACACGCTTCTTCTGCCCTCCTGAGACGCCCCTTAACATTTCATCTCCTAGCAAGGTCTCAGCACAGATATTCAATCCTAGAATCTGTTATTTTAAGAAACAGGGGAAGCTCATTTTAGTTTCTTTTGTTGGATCTAAGAAAGTTGATCACGTTACTTTCAGGGCCAATTTGTTTCATTGCTTGAAAGTGTATGGATTTCAATTCAAGAAGTAAGATGCATCTAAGTTACAGTTGCATCTATACTTTTGCAGTAACTCACTTATTCACCTAGACTGTTTTATTTGGGCTACAACGAGTTTAATTTCTACTCACTCTCATAATAGTTTTTTTCTTTTTTTTTTTACATTTATTTTTATTTAAAAGTAATATTATAACCCATAATCTCAGCATTTTAATATTATTCTATTCTTTTGAAAGGTAAATTTAAATGTGCTTACTAGCCCACAAGAATGAAACTCACCTGTCACCCTTTTCTAAGGAAGATTTTAACATTAAAACTTAGTTCTACACGATTCCAATCAAACAAAGGCTTGATCTAACTTCTAAAAATGGGATTCAACCACTTCTATCGCTCCCCATGAAACCAATTGGATCTAAATTACCTAAATGACAACCACAGGAAGTTACCTTTAGTATATAATCTGTAATCACTCCATTTTTCTTCCCTTCCATTGCAGCTGCCTACAAGAAAAAGAAACAGAATCTGAATACATCAAACATACTATGCATAAACCATGAGCGACAGAGAAATTTAGGAAGGGAAGAAAGAAAATTACAGCACACAGTACAATGAAAAACACAATATGAGGAAAACAAATTTATGATTTATAATAATAGACACTTCTAACTCTAATAAAATCTGATATAACTAAGATGAGTCTGCATGAAATAGGTTAAATAATACTTTAGAAGGGTGTAATATCGAGGGGCTCAAGTTGAGCCTGATATATAATCATCAACCTAAAAGCCTAACCCAATGAACGAGGTGTTGTGGTGGAGCCCGGTTTAAGAAAATCAAAATTTTTTGAATGTTTGCCGCCTCTTTAACCGTTCCCGCCTCCATTCTTTGGAAGAGGCGTGACTTTTTGCTTGGTTGGGCCCACCACCATAAATGCAAGCAAAAGAGGAGAATTAATTATTCTTTTTTCTGCTATTGAATTGCTGCCTTTTTTGGAAACCGAATTTCAAGGCTTCTTCAACAATTCGGTTTCCTGTGTAAAGTTTACAAAAAAAAACTTCAGCGGAGGGGACGGCAACGAGAAGGACTTCTTCGGCTGTTCTACTCACAGGAAGAAGAGAGGAAGACTTACTGAGAGAATACCATATCCTTTTTCTTCTGGCTTGGCGTGAGACTTAGGAGAAGAAGACAAAAGCGGAGAGAATAAAAGATTTTTTTTATTCTTGTTTCATTCTTCTTCTTCACTACGTAGGAGAAGCCCGAGGCGAAAGAAACTGGCGGCGTCGAGAAAAGAAACAACGGTGAAGGAATACATCGAATTTGTAATTCCTTGAAGTTGAGATAAGTGTTTCTTGTAAATTGAAACATTGTGGTGTAAATTCCTCAAGTAGTAAAATCCTCTGCAACTCCGTGGATGTAGGCAATTTGCCGAACCACGTAAATCTGTGTGTTTTTGGTGTGAATTTTCTCGTGTTATTTTTACTTCGTCGTTGATCGTTATAAATTTCAAAGATCTCACAACACAAGGGTCACTAATATTATTATATGAATTAAACACTTATTTCTTTTATAATATGAAACTAATTTTTACTCAGATGTGCTCTCATAAAAAAATATATCATTTTCATCAGCATCGAGTGTCCCATACAAAGACAGGCTCAATCAAATGAAGCTTGTACAAGAGTTACCAACTATCAAACATTATCATAAAAGGCATAAAAATGAATGGAAGCCACATGTTTGATAGTATAAACTAAAAGAGGACCAAAGCTAGAGCTCATACAACGACAGTCAAATAGAATTTAGCCCAAAAAAGTTTGGCTTATAACAAACCATTTAGTATTTCATAACTAATATATTTTCAACTATTTGATATTTAATTAAACCGAATATTCTCAAATACCTGGATAATCTCCTCTCACACGAGAGCTATCCACTTTGGTAATTGCTACCCTCAAATGGAAGTATATAAACATTATCAAGAATCATGCTATATGGACTGGCATGGAAGTTACCAACACTTTATATTTTTTTATCATGATAAAGGCCAATNTCTTGCCCAATATTGCTCTTGGTCTTTCCTGGATGTGACCTATGAATGAAACAAGAAGATTAACCAGCATCAAGTTGGGATACGAATTAAAGTGTTTAGGTTTAAGAATAAAGAAATGATCTTGTTTGAGGGCAAGAACAGGGAGGATAGAATCAATGTGAATGAATGCGGGAAAGAGCAAATGTGTGTTGACTAGAAATAAATTAAAGATTTGCATAAAGTAGAGGTAACAACTTAGGCAATAACAAAAGTGAATGCATAAGGCCTCATAAAGCCAATCCCAAATTATTTGTGCAACTTGGTGATGATGATGATGATGACAATGGATAATTAACGAGTTACATGAAAGCTTATTGGGAGTAGCATACTTCTTGCAAGAAGTCAGCGACGCCTTTCCTTTTGGGGCATTGGAAACCAATCCACTCAAAGAATTCAAGCACATTTTCGGTGGATCCTTGATATACTATCTGCCCTTCTGATAAGAGAATTATATCATCAAAAAGCTCATATGTCTCTGGTGCTGGTTGGAGTAGGGAGATAACTCCTGTTCCACCAAGAATGTGAATTGCTTGCCGTATTGCATTAACTATCTGGAAGGTTGTGGAGCTATCCAAACCATTCGAAATTTCATCCATAAATAATGCTTGTGCTGGTCCAACCAACATTTCACCTATGTGAAATTTCACATCATTCCATATCATTCATAGATATTTATTACATGTATATTAACTGAAATGGTTTATCAAGCAACAAGAGTAGCTTTTAATCAATTTCATTATTCTACCTGTGGTGACACGCTTCTTCTGCCCTCCTGAGACCCCCCGTAACATGTCATCCCCTAGCAATGTCTCAGCACAAATATCCAATCCTAGAATCTGTTATTTTAAGAAACAGGGGAAGCTCATTTTAGTTTCTTTTGTTGGATCTAAGAAAGTTGATCACGTTACTTTAAGGGCCAATTTGTTTCATTGCTTGAAAGTGTATGGATTTCAATTCAAGAAGTAAGATGCATCTAAGTTACAGTTGCATCTATACTTCCGCAGTAACTCACTTATTCACCTAGACTATGTTTTATTTGGGCTACAACGAGTTTAATTTCTACTCACTCTCATAATAGTTTTTTTCTTTTTTTTTTACATTTATTTTTATTTAAAAGTAATATTATAACCCATAATCTCAGCATTTTAATATTATTCTATTCTTTTGAAAGGTAAATTTAAATGTGCTTACTAGCCCACAAGAATGAAACTCACGTGTCACCCTTTTCTAAGGAAGATTTTAACATTAAAACTCAATTCTACACGATTCCAATCAAACAAATGCTTGATCTAACTTCTAAAAATGGTATTCAACCACTTCTATCGCTCCCTGTGAAACCAATTGGATCTAAATTACCTAAATGTCAACCACAGGAAGTTACCTTTAGTATATAATCTGTAATCACCCCATTTTTCTTCCCTTCCATTGCAGCTGCCTACAAGAAAAAGAAACAGAATCTGAATACATCAAACATACTATGCATAAACCATGAGCGGCAAAGAAATTTAGGAAGGGAAGAAAGAAAATTACAGCACACAGTACAATGAAAAACACAATATGAGGAAAACAAATTTATCATTTATAATAATAGACACTTTTAACTCTAATAAAATCTGATATAACTAAGATGAGTCAGCATGAAATAGGTTAAATAATACATTAGCAGGGTGTAATATTGAGGGGCCCAAGTTGAGCCTGATATATAATCATCAACCTAAAAGCCTAACCCAATGAACGAGGGTCACTAATAGTATTATATGAATTAAACACTTATTTCTTTTATAATATGAAACTAATTTTTACTCGGATGTGCTCTCATAAAAAAATATATCATTTTCATCAGCATCAAGTGTCCCATACAAAGACCCACTCAATCAAATGAAGCTTGTACAAGAGTTACCAACTATCAAACATTATCATAGAAGGCATAAAAATCAATGGAAGCCACATGTTTGATAGTATAAACTAAAAGAGGACTGAAGTAGAGCTCATACACCGACAGTCGAATCGAATTTAGCCCAAAAAAGTTTGGTTTATAAGTGACGACAAACCATTTAGTATTTCATAACTAATATATTTTTTAACTATTTGATATTTAATTAAAGCGAATATTCTCAAATACCTGGATAATCTCCTCTCACACCAGAGCTATCCACTTTGGTAATTGCTACCCTCAAATGGAAGTATGTAAACATTATAAAGAATCATGCTATATGGACTGGCATGGAAGTTACCAACACTTTATATTTTTTTATCATGATAAAGGCCAATCAATAGACTTGAATCATACAGAATCACAACTTTGATATTGCTTGTTAGGGAATGAAAAATTAAAGAAAATTGAAGTTGGACTTAATACACAAGTGGTTAAACTCATTTTCAATTCAAAAGCTTCAGCGTATGGGTGTGGGTGAATTATTTGATATTACTAATATATTTTTAACTATTTGATATGAAACTAAACCTATAACCCTTGCATGCATCAAACTATTCTTCAAATAACTGATATGGACTTAAACTCTGGCGTGCCGTAAAACTACAAACCACATGAAACATTTGATTTGAGTCAAAACATCAACTCTAATATGATATCTGGCTCTAATAATTCTCGTTAGATGGACAACAACCACAGCTGTACATTTAGCCCAATATACTATTAGATAAACACCAATCAACCCAAAGTACTGAACCAAATGTGTTATATTTAAAACTAAACTCTTATTTAACATTCATGTGTGAATATTTCTTACTCTGAGATTGATCTCAACAAATGCCATTTGCAACACTCATTGAAGATGAATGGAGAATGGAGATTCATAAAGTTGAGCCAGAATCATTGGGATAAGGCTAATGATGATGATGATAATAATAATTTTAAAGGCAGTAAAAATTAGCAACATTTCTGCTTATCTAACCTTCATGAAGACATCTATGTCAGGATCTGGTTTGATGTTTGCTGCCTTCTCTCTTCTTGCTAGCTCAGTTAACATTTCTGCATTATAGATTCAGAAAAATGAATACAAGTAACTTTTGCATGGAAAAACGAACCAATTTTCCAATTATTTGTATAGATATTGTACCTACCATACCGGGAGCCAATTCCTTGAAACCTAGAAGAGAAAGACAGTGTTTCTCTCACGGTCAACTCCGAAATATGAATATCATGCTGACTTATGTAAGCTGCTGTTCTCTGTGGTACAAACTCATCCATTTCATGGCCATTGTAAGTTACCTTCCCAGAAACCTGCATCATTGTTTCAGGCAGGATCCACTTCTTGTAAAAAAAAGATTTAAATTACGCTAACCCACAAAGAGAGTAGAATAGAAGAGAAAATAGAAGATAGGCTTGAGGACCTTAAGATCGGAGCTTAACTTTCCAGCAAGCGCTAACAACAATGTGGTCTTCCCTGAAGCTGGGGGACCAAGAAGCAGAGTCAACCTGGAGATGATATTTCGTTTATCAAGATGAGAAATTAACCAGAAAATAAACTAAGACAATTACAAATCTCATACGAGTTCATAAAAGGGAAGAGACCTGCGAGGCCTGATGATTCCACTAATATCATTGAGGATTGTTATAGTTCTCTTTGTTCTTGGTAGTATGTGAAGAAAATTTGCAACCGGCTGAAACAAATTAATAAACAAAGAAAAACCACTTCAGCACTTATAAATTTACTGAAGAACACATAGAATTAATCCATTCAATTACCTCGATGGTATTGACAATTGATCTGAAGAAGGAAGGCAAACCTCTGCTGCCTGCATAAGCTTCAGCTCTAATGCTGAGTTGTTCATACCTCACCTCTATTGTCGGGAAATCAATTCCTACTCTGGAGTTTACGTGCAAAAATTCGTGTGAGATGGAAATGAAAAGCCGGTCATGCTTGTATTCCATGTTGTTCTGCTCATTGTTTAATTCTTATTTTCATATACAAATATATATGAAATGATCCTACTTAATTTTTGTCTATGAAAAAAATAAAAAAACTGAGAATACAGAAACAAGTGAAAACATCCTTAATATTATTTTTTGTTTCAGAATCCCAAGAAAAAAATCGCTCTGAAACATTAGTTTCACCGTTCGTTTCTTATCAATGCTCTGCTTCTATGAATCTTACTTGTCGATTCGATCCTTGAGCCTCCGAAGAAACCCCTCGTGGTCTTCAGGGACAGCTCTCATCAGCCTGTCTAACAAGTTCTTCCTCTCATGAAACCCTAGACTCTGGATGCTGATCTCCGTGGGATCTTGACCAATGTTGAGGATTCCCTTCCTCATCCTGTTCCAGCTCGGGAGCCTCTCGAGAGCAGCCCATTTCAGTGCCTCCTCGTCGTCTTCGCTCTTCATACAACTAAAGAAGCTCGCATCCCCTTTCCACAGTTCAGAGCTGTTCATGCTCATAGACCAGTAAGCTTCCCCCATAATGATTGAGGCCACTGCACCAGGTTGACGAAGAAGCGAACCTGTTTAAATAGAGCGAGGGAAATTCGGCGATAATATTAGGATTAAATTTTGCATTAGGATAAACATAAAAAAAAAAAAANAAATTTTGCATTAGGATAAACAAAAAAAAAAAAAAAAAAAAGGAAATATCACTCTATTGAAAAATTATCACAATGATCTACGGTGAGGATGCAATAAAAATTTTTTAAAATAAAAATAAAAAAATTAAAGTGAGGCCCACCGAAATACATCATCATCATAAATCACCGTGATCTACGGTGTAGATCAGACACCGCATGCATCTATGGATGTGGTGTTCGTACACCGCATGCATCTCTGCATGCGGTGTCCGCATGCGATAATTTCTCCACTTTGAGAGCCCGTTTGGGGCAGATTATAGGGTGCGGCGGCCGCCGTCTCATTTTTATATCACGTTCGCTTTAAATTATTGGTGACGCGACATTTGAATATCATGATTTCCTTAATACCTTCGCAATCCAGACTCCCCCGCGTCCTGCGTATGATTATCATGATTTGGGTAAGAATTTCTGTGGTGACTTTCCCAGATCTCCCTTGCCCTCGCCTTTTCAAGGAGAATCTATCCTTTGCTCCTTCACCTTGACGGAGATCCGCGCACATAAGGTATATATTTTTGACCTCCCACTCTCGCCCTGCCCGATATCCTCTCTCTTCCTTCCCGCAAGTATGTATTCGACCCTAGCAGTACTTCCTCTTCCTATGATCGTTTGAAATGAATTATTGCAATTTTATGCTTCGAAATGTTGGATTTTCAAATATGATGGATTATTTGAGAGAGTAGAAAATTTCATGTAGCATATTTTAATATTTCTCATTGTAGTTGTGATTGTATTTATCTTTTTTTTATTTCTTCTGATACTCATGAGAGTGTGAGAACTGTATGTCATCTTTTGAAACGGATCTGTGATGATTGCAAACTTTGTATTATATGCTTCTGTTCTCATTTTAGCCCTGTTGCAAACAATTCTATCAAACAGGGGCATGGAGATCATTTATAGAGCAACAACTATCAATAAATTATTCTGAATAAACTGTCCCAAACAGACGATGAGTCATACCACTAATATTAATTATTTTAAAATTTAAATAATCTCATGCAAAAAAAATTGACTTGACTGAGACAATAAAATATTATATAATTACGTGTCAACACACATAAATAAATAAAAATTTTGTGATGTGAAAATCTTCCATTTTTTAAACATTAATTTAATAATTAGCATTGAGATTAATAGCGAAGGTCATATAATATAATAGCTTCTCATATTGATAGAACTAGATAAATAAATATGTACTATTTGAAGAGATCAAGTCTTGATCATTCAATATTTATTATAGATTAGGATATTCTTATTAAAATTTCCCAGAAGGTTACAACCGTTGGACTTACTTTGAGATAAATTCAAAGTAACTTTTATATACACGCCTTTAAAGTAAATCCAAAAAATTTCAATCCCAATGGACAAAGAATCTTGAACCATTTTCTTTTCATGAATTATTAATATTAAAAAAGAATTATATAGCTGCGCATCAACTCTTCTAAGGCTCCATTTGGGGCAGCTTAAACGCCGCTGTACCGTTTGGTTCACGCGTTTCGCCAGCTTATCCGAAATTGTGTTTCGGTTTTTACACTAAACGCGGGGCCGCGTTTCAAAATAAACAGCTTATCCTGAAACGCACAAGCTGCTCCAAACGGACCCTAAATCTTGTGAATCTGTAATCCAACAGGTTATACAAGACAGAACTGAGGAGAAATGAGATTTAAGAACTGCAGGATTTGAAGTTCATTTTTTTTTAATTAATATTAAGTAAGTTCTTTTTTTAAGGATGTATTATATATAGTAAATCCTTGTGGGTCTATTAGAATGCAACTAATTTAAAGAATAAATAAGTTTAATTTCATATTTATTTTGTTTTATCTTTTTCTTGATGAAGAATCGCTAATCGAGCCATCGAATTCATAGAGGTGTCATGTTTGTTGCCTCAAAGTAAGAAAGTATTTTTTATTAGAGGGTAAATGTATATTCCTCGTTAGTGGTGTTAATCATTATTGCTTGTGGTATCTTCATAATTATTTCTTAAGATTGTCAATCATATCTTATTTCTTCAATTATTTAACTACGCTGCATTTTTTTTATTGCTCATAATGAACTAACCAACTGTCTCAATATATTGATCCGAAATTTTTGCATATTTGAATTAATCATTCAAATATGATATTTTTTCCTTGCAATCTCTTGGTTTAAAACCTTATGTGAATTCCTATCATATCGTAAGCTTATGTGAAGTAGCATATTTCTTATATATTATACCTGTGAAAAATATTAGACGAGTTTGTGTATAATGGTATGTAGTTCAATGGAATACTTTTGAATTTTGGCTAGCTAGGCTGACGGGTCCATAGAGTGATGACTCTACAGAAAATTGTTTGATTTCCTAGGGTTAGTATTTGACCTCCCGGTTTCAAGGTGTATTTTAAATCTGACCATATAAACACAAATGAAAAACATAATAATAAAAACTTAATTGCATGTTTACTTATTATATATTTGGTTTACCAATCTCCTTCGCTTCATGTCGTTATATCTGCATGAAGTAATCACCACTATTTGTTGTTCATACTGCATGCCTCATTTCCTTTGTTGTTTATGATTTAAAAAATAGCAATTAGTTATTGAATTTCTTTGTCAAACTCGCTCGTTGATATTTTTTTGTAACAAGTTTTATTCAGCCACAAGTAGGATCATTTCCATCAAAGCAGACTTTTTAGTTTTAGTATCCCAACATTAGTATCTTTTCTTAGTATTTGTTTTAACTATTATATTTTTTTTTGTTGGGTCTAGATAGTTGTTCCATGTCAGCATTTTTATTGTGGTTCCAATTAGTTTTTTATTATCAGTTCAGTTGTATCACTGAACTTTTCAATATTAATAAAATTTATTTTTTATCATTTAATTTATATGCAAGTTTTTTCTTTGAGAATACAAAACAAGTTCATTTCATTTCATCATACCTTGCGTTGTCGGGGTGTACTGCCTTCCAGACCCGGGGTATGACAGAGAGGTATCAAAGCATGCATTTTGTACTTGATCTTCCTTAACTTTTCATCTCATATCCCTTAACTTCTTGTGATTTGTTAGAGGAAAGGTTATCCTTGTAAGTTAATAATTCCATCAATTTTAATTTTGCATA
>JXCR01131606.1:5559-46885 GCA_002079205.1 Phalaenopsis hybrid cultivar
CCCCTCCAATGCTTAGTAACTCTTTAATTTGTGATCACGATACTCGTCACCATTATCTGATATAAGACAATTTAATCTCAAGTCTATCATTGATCAGATAAAGAGTGCCTTTCATGTTGTCTCGAGCCATTATCATTGCCTCTCTAGTCAACTTCCAAAAATCACTTGTGGAAGTAGTCACATACCCTGACTTTACCAGTTGGCTTACCGAGATCATATTTCTCTTCAAACTTGAAACATGTTTAACATCACTGAGCTGTCAAATATTTCATGTAGTAATTGATATCAACGTCACGTTTTCCGACATTATTATAGATCATGTTATCTCATATATATACATTCTCTAGATCACTCTGAGTGTAATTTTTAAACACCTCTTTGTTGGGGCAAACATAAAAGAGGAACATGAATCTACTATCTAACGTTCAATACTGAATAGAAATAAAACTAAGGAGTCACTTTGAATTTTGTTGGTAGTGACATTTGTAGAGAGATTTCTGTCTTGGCCTCCATCACCAGCCTTTCTTGGAGTTTTTCAATTTTTCTTAAAATGTATTTTTTCCTGCAATTCTAACATTCATCCTTGCTATTTTCTTTTCTCGACTTAAACTTNTGAACCAACAAATCATTAAGAAATTTAAATACTCATAAAATATCATCTGATCAAAGAGATTGTTTTGGGTCGTTAGATGGAGTTGTCTTAATTCATGTCATATTTATGGAGGATGTCACTCGTTAAATTTACAGANAGCACGAATCTCGATGCACATTGGCATCAAGAGCCTCAAATATTTAATTACATATATTTTAATTCAAAATGAAGTGTCTTGATAAGATGAGTCAACTGACATCAAACTTAGCTCGATCTGAGTTCAATGGAGCTGAGATCATGCACACAAAGCATAGTAAGAATCTTTGAGATACATTTTGGTGGACTAAATAATTTTCAAATCTGACAAGTTTATAGTCAAATAGAGTATATCAACAAGACGAACCAACAAATCATTAAGAAATTTAAATACTCATAAAATATCATCTGATCAAAGAGATTGCTTTGGGTCGTTAGATGGAGTTGTCTTAATTCATGTCATATTTATGGAGGATGTCACTCGTTAAATTTACAGATAAAACCCCCACTCTCTTCATATGAAGGGGGGGGGTCGTGACCTAGAGTTGGAGGGAAATACTGAAGGAGCTCAAAGCTTTTGAGGGTTTCGAACCATCTTTGCCTAGCTACCACAATTGTTGACACTATACCATAATTGTCTGTCCATTGTCACTGCAAGACCACTGCTGCCCGACCACATTTGTCGTCGCCACTAGACCATTGGCGCCCTCGAGCCATCATTGTCTGACCACCATCACTATCTCCATCATACCACTGATGTTGTGTCGCTACAATTGTCGGACCATAGTTGCCAGGCCATTACCGTCTGGCAGCCGCCATCGCTGGACCAACGCAACCCAGCTACCACTATCATCGCCGTTAGATAACCGTCGTTTGACCACCACTAACTGATCACCACCGACACCAGACCATTGCCAGCACTATTGATGCATGTAAGACCATCACCCATCTAGTTGTCGTTTTCGCTGGACTACCACTGCCTGACAGTTGGGATGAAAACTTGGGTTCGATTGATTTATAATCAAAACCACCACAAAAAAGGATCATACCAATTTGAGAAATCCAGAACTAAATATTAAACATAAATGCACAATAAAGTAATCCCAGAAAACACTAAGATGTAAAATTGAAAAAACCATAGGCAAATCACAAAAACATTTTACGATGAAAGGAGAATGTGTAGAAATTTACACTACTCAGATCTTCTCTCTACACTAATAGAATTTATACCTACTCCGCTCTGAATCTTCTCTTGATTGCACAAGAGAAATCACACCCACTCAAATCTACTTTTCTTACTTCAATGCTCCACACAAAAGCCCTTTAAGAGTTTATAAAGATCTAGAGATTAAATCCCAAAGTATTTACAAACTGCTCTTGACGCCTAAGCATTGCTCCCGTGGACTGTTTTTCCTACTTGCTCGAGTTGGAAGTTACGAATATAGGCACTACCATGCCTTGAATGGGCACATAGGTGCCACCTTCTCAGGATTCTGGCAAGGGGAGTTCTTGAAATGGGTGCCTGGATGCCACCATATTTGTAATAAGGCACCTAGGCACCCAATCTGGAGTTTGGGTGCCACTTTGTCTAGCAGCTGGGGCCACTCCATTGTTGCTTGCTTCCAATCAAGCTCCACTCCTTGCAATCTTCCATTTGGAGACTGATTGTGACCAATTTTACACCTCCAAATTTGTACCACCTTCATAATCTTGTATCATAGTGTGGTTCACATCCAAGCTCAGGATTCTAATAACTACTCATATTCTATGAGAAAGCAAATAACTTAATACATCAACTGAATATGCTTCATTCGAGCATGAAAAATAGTGTTTTTAGCGAGATGAATAACACTCATACTGTCAATATGAAGTTTTCCAATCATTTACTCTTTGCTCAGTTCTGCCATAAAGCTTTGTAGGCAACTCATTTTTTTGTTAGTCTCAGTGATAGCAATATATTTAGCTGATATAGTTGAAATTATGAAAAAATTTTACATTATGGAAATCCAACTCACCTTTGTGTCTACCAAAGTAAAAAATGTCCCGTTGTACCTCTACCTTTCAAATATCCTGCCAGATCTGAATCTTCAAATCTCTGTGGAGTGAACTCTGCACTTCTAAAGCAAAGTGTCTTATTAATTGTTCCCCTTAAAAACCTGAGAATCCACTTCACTGCCTCTCAATAAAGTTTTCTGAGATTACTCATGGAGCTGCTAATCACTCTTACTGCATATGCAATATTTGTTCTCATACATATCATAACATACATCAGATTCTCAATTGCGGAAACATATGGTGTTCTCCTCATCTGTGTTTGGTGTGTTTCAGACTTATGTGATAATTCCATAAATAGCTTGAGGTGACTACTTAAAAAGGTGCCAATTAGTTTTGCCTCACTCATGTGGAACCGCTGTAAGATCTTCTCAACATACTCTGCATGAGACAACTTCAGTATAATAGTACTCTTATCTTTGTTGGTTTTCATCCCAATGATCTTCTTGGTTGAACCTTTATCTTTCATGTCCAACTCCTTTTGATAATTGCTCATTCAAGTCCTTAATTTTCTCCATATTTGCCCCTGCAATCAACATGTTATTCACATACAAAATAAGCAAAATATAACAATTACCAAAATTTTTTATGAAGCTATAATGTCTTTCTAACATTTTCGTTTTTCTGTTGTCTGATATGAGTTTGCAAATCTCTTGTACAATTGTTTCTGGGCCTACTTTAAGTCAGAGGCTCTTCTTCAACCTACAGATCAATTTTTCTTTCCCTAAAACCTTATAACCCTGCGGTTACACTATATATAGTTTCTCTTCCAAATCTCTATATAAGAAGGGAATGTAGACATTTCTTTACTATTAAGCTTAATAAAATTTCCACAAATGTGATCTTCACCATAGTAGAAAAAATCTCAATGTAGTCAACTCATTTCTCCTGTTTAAACCTTTTCACAAGCATTGCCTCGTAGTGTCTGCCATCATCTTACTCATCTTTTAGCCTATAGATTCACTTGTTGTGTAATGCTCTTTTGTTATCTGATAATACTGTAAAATTTCAAGTCTAATTTATAGCAATGATTGCATCTCATCATCTATAACGAACTCCTCATTTGAATCTTCAACTTGAGTGGTCTTCTCATAGCACTTTGATTTACTACTATTAGTTAGCAATAAATAATATAAAGAAGGAGAATACATCTGTGTCGGTCTTGAGATTCTGCTTGACCTTTTGATTTCACCCTTTTAATGATTAATATTTTTTATCTTAACATATTTGGACTCTTCTAAAGTAATTGACGAGCAATTTTGAGTTCTGCTCCTGTCGTTGTACATCTCCATTTCATTGAATATCACTTCCCTGGTCCTGATAAACTTTTGATTCTGATAGTTCCAGAATTTATACTCAAATTCATTCGAGTCATTTCTAGTGAAAGTTGACATTATAGATTTTGAATCATGTTTACTTTTGGACCTTGCATATGAGATAGATTTACCTCTTTCACTTCAGGTTTCTTCAGGTAAGCCTTCATTCAAAGATACCTACGAACCACGATTGATCAAAATAAACAACAGTGTTCACTACTTTTGATTTGGCAAGTCTGTATGCAACATCATACTCCCAACATGCACTGTGATGGTTCTATTCATGCGCTTAGCTACACCATTGTGCTATGGTGTACTTGAAATAATGAGCTCATGTCTAATCCCCTCCAATGCTTAGTAACTCTTTAATTTGTGATCACGATACTCGTCACCATTATCTGATATAAGACAATTTAATCTCAAGTCTATCATTGATCAGATAAAGAGTGCCTTTCATGTTGTCTCGAGCCATTATCATTGCCTCTCTAGTCAACTTCCAAAAATCACTTGTGGAAGTAGTCACATACCATGACTTTACCAGTTGGCTTACCGAGATCATATTTCTCTTCAAACTTGAAACATGTTTAACATCACTGAGCTGTCAAATATTTCATGTAGTAATTGATATCAACGTCACGTTTTCCGACATTATTATAGATCATGTTATCTCATATATATACATTCTCTAGATCACTCTGAGTGTAATTTTTAAACACCTCTTTGTTGGGGCAAACATAAAAGAGGCACATGAATCTACTATCTAACGTTCAATACTGAATAGAAATAAAACTAAGGAGTCACTTTGAATTTTGTTGGTAGTGACATTTGTAGAGAGATTTCTGTCTTGGCCTCCATCACCAGCCTTTCTTGGAGTTTTTCAATTTTTCTTAAAATGTATTTTTTCCTGCAATTCTAACATTCATCCTTGCTATTTTCTTTTCTCGACTTAAACTTTCATCTTCTGTACTTGAATTCATCAATGTCTGCATTTCTATTAGGATTCATTTCCTTATTCTTAACATTCAATGTAGAACATGAAGATTCGTCGTTCGCTAATTTTCAACAAACTTTTTTATTCAATACTAACCTCACGATGTCATTGAAGTTCAACTTCATATTACCTGAAGAGTTTATTCACCGTTGTGACCAATCCATCCCATATGTCCGATAATGAAGACATAATTAAGAGATCTTTAATCTCATCATTAAATTTGATACCCATAAAACACAATTGGCTAGTCACTGCATTGAAATCATTAAAGTGTTCAACCATTAAACTGTCTTTTGTCATCTTCATGTTGAATTATATAAAAGCTTTATTTGAAGAAGGTTTCTCATAGATCATTATCAGTGTCACCATGAGATTCATCATAGTTCTATTCACCATATTGAACATAATAAACGTGAAAAGTGAAAGAGAGACCAAACCTATGGTTGTTTGATCCAACACTTCATGTTCTTCTAGTCATTGTTTTAGGGCTTCCTGTTCTTCTAGTCATTGTTTAGGGTTATTGGCAAATCCTTGTAGTGGCATACAATTTCTTTTGATACAATAAATCTTTTACTTGCACTCTTCATAACACAAAATTCGGTCCATTAAATTTCTCTACTTTGTACCTTCGTCGACCATTGTTCCCACTCAAATCAAAAGTCCCAGAAAAAAGTCCACTCAGATACCACCTGTTAAGATGGAAAATTGAGCTTTTCTATTTATCTAGAATTAAAACGACACTGCGGAAAAAGGATCACACCGACTCGAGAATTCTGAACAAAATATCGAATAAAAATGTACAACGAAGTAATCTTAGAAAACACAGAAAGATTTATTGTGGAAAAATTTGAGAACGGGAAAAAATCATGGAGCCACATCTCATTAAGAAATTCCACAATGAAAGCAAAAATGTACAAAATCTGCACTGTTCAGTTCTTATTTAAATCCTTTGCCTTGCATCTAAAGCTTAAAACAATTCTACTTTAAATTCTCTCTTGATCAGACAAGAGAAATCACACACCGAAATCCACCTCTTGAACTCCATTGCTCCACGCAAAAGCTCTTAGTTCACATATTAGATAGTATTTACGATCCTTCGCGAATGGGTTAAATCCCAAACTACGTACAAATCGCTCTCGTCACCTAAGTGTCGCTTCCGGACACTGCCTTTCAGCTTATTCATGAAGTATTGAATCCATAACCTATTGGTGCCTTGGCGCCACACTCTCTTGGTGCAGGTGTGCTCGAAATGGGCACCGGGGCACCACCTTATATGCAACCAGACGTCTATGCACCCAACCCGACGCTTTGGTGACACTTTGCCTAGTGCTCAAGCACCACTTTGCCTNTGGCGCCACACTCTCTTGGTGCAGGTGTGCTCGAAATGGGCACCGGGGCACCACCTTATATACAACCAGACGTCTATGCACCCAACCCGACGCTTTGGTGACACTTTGCCTAGTGCTCAAGCACCACTTTGCCTTGCATCTGGAGTTGTTTCGCTGTTGATGAATTCAAATCCGGCTCCACTCCTTACACTAGCCACCATTGTTGTCATTGTAAAACTACTGTTGTCTGACAGTCAATATCGCTAAACCACTATTGTCTGATCACTATCATCATCACCGCCGCCGCTAGACCATTTTTGTCTGGCTACCATCGCCTTTGAAACATAGCTACCTGACCACCACCATTTGGCCTTCGAACCACCGTAGGACTATTGTTGCTCGACCACCACTATGTCATTGTCGGGCNGTTATCACAATCCAGACCACCACCATTTGGCCTTCGAACCACCGTAGGACTATTGTTGCTCGACCACCACTATGTCATTGTCGGGCCACCATCATCAATATGGGGCCACCACCGTTTGGTCGTCGTTGGACCACCACTCTTTGGCTGCCGCTATTGTCGGACCACGTTGCCCAACCACCATTGTTGCTTGATTGTCAATGTCGTTGTTGTTAAACCACTGCCATCAGACCACTGCTTNCCGTTTGGTCGTCGTTGGACCACCACTCTTTGGCTGCCGCTATTGTCGGACCATGTTGCCCAACCACCATTGTTGCTTGATTGTCAATGTCGTTGTTGTTAAACCACTGCCATCAGACCACTGCTTCAGTTGGGCTTCCGTTGCCTGACCACCATCATCGATGCTGCCAGACAATTGTCATTGGGCCACTACTACACTAGCATTAGATTTTCGAGCACATGATCTCCATCGTCGATCTTTCTGCACAATAACCGATCGGCGCCACTTTGCTAACTTATTTTGTCGCTCCCTAATGAAAGTCACATTGATAAGACCCGCTTTATGTAATATTGCTTCTGGCTATTCAAGGGTTGTAAAGTCTTATAACTTACATCAATATAGTGGAATCATTTCAAGTGGGCTATGGTTTCCACCTTGTTTTTCATGTAAAAATTATTGTTCTTTCTATCAGCTCTTTTTTAGTGTGTTGGATATTCATAAAACTATAGGATGTTAATAAATCACTCTCTCCTGTCGCATATTCTCAAGCACACGATAGTTTGGCACCGTCTGTGAAAGCTCACGACCATCCTTGCAAAATTTGTGACAATCACTAAATAACAAACAAACATAACACTGACAGTAATAGATTCACCATATTCTAATGCTCAACAATCTAAGGGACACACTTAGATCATGAGCCGTCAAGGCTCTGCTTTTTCCCTCCTTAGCAAGCACTATCATGCTTGTGAAGATGCTTCAAGNTTGTGAAAGCTCACGACCATCCTTGCAAAATTTGTGACAATCGCTAAATAACAAACAAACATAACACTGACAGTAATAGATTCACCCTATTCTAATGCTCAACAATCTAAGGGACACACTTGGATCATGAGCCGTCAAGGCTCTGCTTTTTCCCTCCTTAGCAAGCACTATCATGCTTGTGAAGATGCTTCAAGTCTGTTTTTGGAGGACCGGGTGTGTAGGATGGAGAAGTATAAGAATGGGATTTTTTTTAGCTCCTATGTAAGGTTTAACAACTAATAATGACACAATCAGATGGTGTTTCCATTTCTCGAGATCAACCATCAACGGAGAATGCCTCACTTGAGAATTCTTGTATGGGGCCCCTCCTCTTAATGACACAATTTCTCCACATCGAGCCAAGACACTAATCTCTTTTCTATTGCTAGTTCTCTTAATCAATCTCGTAAAACCTGCCTTGGTTGCCATCCTTTAATGCTAACAAAGAAGTTGACTCAATCCCATCTTTCTGATGCTCCTCATAATATAATTGGGGATGAGCTACGAAGAGTTTTTTTCTTGAGGGACAAGAATCATTTCTCTACTCGTTGCAATCTTTAATGGTTTTCACCCTTTCTCGAGANTCTTGAGGGACAAGAATCATTTCTCTACTCGTTGCAATCTTTAATGGTTTTCACCCTTTCTCGAGATAGTTCTCCAGCACCCATTCCCAATGGACATCAAGTCACCACGCATTAACTCTGATAAAGGGGCAACCTTCACTACAATCTCGAAAGACAAGATTGTGGTCAAGAGTCCCTTTATCTTCCACTTGGATATCAAGACCTTGAGAACTAATTTTAAGATGGGGGTAACCTTGGCTACAACTTCGACAAACCATTCACGTTAACATCCTAGGCACAGTTGTG
This sequence comes from Phalaenopsis hybrid cultivar, assembly GCA_002079205.1. NCBI lineage: Eukaryota > Viridiplantae > Streptophyta > Magnoliopsida > Asparagales > Orchidaceae > Phalaenopsis > Phalaenopsis hybrid cultivar. Next base: position 14,192 of record JXCR01131606.1, read on the forward strand.
GATGGGCATGTTTTTTTTTTGCTTTCTTTTTAACATTCAAGTTTATGAGAGTCGATCTAGGTTTAGGGACAACTCTAACTTTGAATTGTCACTCATGTCAATTTCTTAGATATGACCACATTTAAACAAGTTTTGGCATTCAGGGCGGTATTATTAACTCTCTCTCAATTCTTCTCATAAATATAAAAAATTCTACCATTATATTTCAAATTCTAAATATAATCCCTACCTGGACTCTACTTCATATACAAGGATGTAGCCATGACCTCAAAATGGTTGTATTAGTTAAAATCTATGCCAACTCTATATTTGATTCAGGATCCATGCGACAGTTGTCCTTTCCCATTCAAGATGCAATCGATCCCATGAGGAGTCAATTTGATTGTTTTCATACAGCTTAACATTGTTGAGTGATGCCCTAACAAACAATATTTGATTTGTCAAAAATTCTTGGTAGATTTTCATAGATATCTTCCTCACACGGTAACGTCGTTGAGTTATACTTTGACAAACAACCTCTGATAGAACAAACATCCTTGGTGGATTTTCTCGGATCTCTTTTGTATNATGTTCTTCTAGTCATTGTTTTAGGGCTTCCTGTTCTTCTAGTCATTGTTTAGGGTTATTGGCAAATCCTTGTAGTGGCATACAATTTCTTTTGATACAATAAATCTTTTACTTGCACTCTTCATAACACAAAATTCGGTCCATTAAATTTCTCTACTTTGTACCTTCGTCGACCATTGTTCCCACTCAAATCAAAAGTCCCAGAAAAAAGTCCACTCAGATACCACCTGTTAAGATGGAAAATTGAGCTTTTCTATTTATCTAGAATTAAAACGACACTGCGGAAAAAGGATCACACCGACTCGAGAATTCTGAACAAAATATCGAATAAAAATGTACAACGAAGTAATCTTAGAAAACACAGAAAGATTTATTGTGGAAAAATTTGAGAACGGGAAAAAATCATGGAGCCACATCTCATTAAGAAATTCCACAATGAAAGCAAAAATGTACAAAATCTGCACTGTTCAGTTCNCTGTTCTTCTAGTCATTGTTTTAGGGCTTCCTGTTCTTCTAGTCATTGTTTTAGGGCTTCCTGTTCTTCTAGTCATTGTTTAGGGTTATTGGCAAATCCTTGTAGTGGCATACAATTTCTTTTGATACAATAAATCTTTTACTTGCACTCTTCATAACACAAAATTCAGTCCATTAAATTTCTCTACTTTGTACCTTCGTCGACCATTGTTCCCACTCAAATCAAAAGTTCCAGAAAAAAGTCCACTCAGATACCACCTGTTAAGATGGAAATTTGAGCTTTTCTATTTATCTACAATTAAAACGACACTGCGGAAAAAGGATCACACCGACTCGAGAATTCTGAACAAAATATCGAATAAAAATGTACAACGAAGTAATCTTAGAAAACACAGAAAGATTTATTGTGGAAAAATTTGAGAACGGGAAAAAATCATGGAGCCACATCTCATTAAGAAATTCCACAATGAAAGCAAAAATGTACAAAATCTGCACTGTTCAGTTCTTATTTAAATCCTTTGCCTTGCATCTAAAGCTTAAAACAATTCTACTTTAAATTCTCTCTTGATCAGACAAGAGAAATCACACACCGAAATCCACCTCTTGAACTCCATTGCTCCACGCAAAAGCTCTTAGTTCACATATTAGATAGTATTTACGATCCTTCGCGAATGGGTTAAATCCCAAACTACGTACAAATCGCTCTCGTCACCTAAGTGTCGCTTCCGGACACTGCCTTTCAGCTTATTCATGAAGTATTGAATCCATAACCTATTGGTGCCTTGGCGCCACACTCTCTTGGTGCAGGTGTGCTCGAAATGGGCACCGGGGCACCACCTTATATACAACCAGACGTCTATGCACCCAACCCGACGCTTTGGTGACACTTTGCCTAGTGCTCAAGCACCACTTTGCCTTGCATCTGGAGTTGTTTCGCTGTTGATGAATTCAAATCCGGCTCCACTCCTTACACTAGCCACCATTGTTGTCATTGTAAAACTACTGTTGTCTGACAGTCAATATCGCTAAACCACTATTGTCTGATCACTATCATCATCACCGCCGCCGCTAGACCATTTTTGTCTGGCTACCATCGCCTTTGAAACATAGCTACCTGACCACCACCGTTATCACAATCCAGACCACCACCATTTGGCCTTCGAACCACCGTAGGACTATTGTTGCTCGACCACCACTATGTCATTGTCGGGCCACCATCATCAATATGGGGCCACCACCGTTTGGTCGTCGTTGGACCACCACTCTTTGGCTGCCGCTATTGTCGGACCACGTTGCCCAACCACCATTGTTGCTTGATTGTCAATGTCGTTGTTGTTAAACCACTGCCATCAGACCACTGCTTCAGTTGGGCTTCCGTTGCCTGACCACCATCATCGATGCTGCCAGACAATTGTCATTGGGCCACTACTACACTAGCATTAGATTTTCGAGCACATGATCTCCATCGTCGATCTTTCTGCACAATAACCGATCGGCGCCACTTTGCTAACTTATTTTGTCGCTCCCTAATGAAAGTCACATTGATAAGACCCGCTTTATGTAATATTGCTTCTGGCTATTCAAGGGTTGTAAAGTCTTATAACTTACATCAATATAGTGGAATCATTTCAAGTGGGCTATGGTTTCCACCTTGTTTTTCATGTAAAAATTATTGTTCTTTCTATCAGCTCTTTTTTAGTGTGTTGGATATTCATAAAACTATAGGATGTTAATAAATCACTCTCTCCTGTCGCATATTCTCAAGCACACGATAGTTTGGCACCGTCTGTGAAAGCTCACGACCATCCTTGCAAAATTTGTGACAATCACTAAATAACAAACAAACATAACACTGACAGTAATAGATTCACCATATTCTAATGCTCAACAATCTAAGGGACACACTTAGATCATGAGCCGTCAAGGCTCTGCTTTTTCCCTCCTTAGCAAGCACTATCATGCTTGTGAAGATGCTTCAAGTCTATTTTTGGAGGACCGGGTGTGTAGGATGGAGAAGTATAAGAATGGGATTTTTTTTAGCTCCTATGTAAGGTTTAACAACTAATAATGACACAATCAGATGGTGTTTCCATTTCTCGAGATCAACCATCAACGGAGAATGCCTCACTTGAGAATTCTTGTATGGGGCCCCTCCTCTTAATGACACAATTTCTCCACATCGAGCCAAGACACTAATCTCTTTTCTATTGCTAGTTCTCTTAATCAATCTCGTAAAACCTGCCTTGGTTGCCATCCTTTAATGCTAACAAAGAAGTTGACTCAATCCCATCTTTCTGATGCTCCTCATAATATAATTGGGGATGAGCTACGAAGAGTTTTTTTCTTGAGGGACAAGAATCATTTCTCTACTCGTTGCAATCTTTAATGGTTTTCACCCTTTCTCGAGATAGTTCTCCAGCACCCATTCCCAATGGACATCAAGTCACCACGCATTAACTCTGATAAAGGGGCAACCTTCACTACAATCTCGAAAGACAAGATTGTGGTCAAGAGTCCCTTTATCTTCCACTTGGATATCAAGACCTTGAGAACTAATTTTAAGATGGGGGTAACCTTGGCTACAACTTCGACAAACCATTCACGTTAACATCCTAGGCACAGTTGTGGATGGGCATGTTTTTTTTTTGCTTTCTTTTTAACATTCAAGTTTATGAGAGTCGATCTAGGTTTAGGGACAACTCTAACTTTGAATTGTCACTCATGTCAATTTCTTAGATATGACCACATTTAAACAAGTTTTGGCATTCAGGGCGGTATTATTAACTCTCTCTCAATTCTTCTCATAAATATAAAAAATTCTACCATTATATTTCAAATTCTAAATATAATCCCTACCTGGACTCTACTTCATATACAAGGATGTAGCCATGACCTCAAAATGGTTGTATTAGTTAAAATCTATGCCAACTCTATATTTGATTCAGGATCCATGCGACAGTTGTCCTTTCCCATTCAAGATGCAATCGATCCCATGAGGAGTCAATTTGATTGTTTTCATACAGCTTAACATTGTTGAGTGATGCCCTAACAAACAATATTTGATTTGTCAAAAATTCTTGGTAGATTTTCATAGATATCTTCCTCACACGGTAACGTCGTTGAGTTATACTTTGACAAACAACCTCTGATAGAACAAACATCCTTGGTGGATTTTCTCGGATCTCTTTTGTATATGTTAATTTCGTCGAGTAATGCTCTAATGAAAAACCTAGGCTAACGTCATTGAGTAACACAAACAAACAACCTTGGATAGATTAAACATTTTTAGTGAATTTTCTTAGATATCTTCTACACAGGTTAAGGTCTTCGAGTAACAGTCCGACAAACATGCTCGGATAGATCAAACGTCATTGATGGATTTTCTTGGATATCTTTTATGCAGGTTAACGTCGTCGAGCAACGCTCTAACGAACAACCTTCTTTATAGGCTAACTTCACTGAGTAACACTCTGACAAACAACCTCAAATGATTAAACATCCTTAGTGGATTTTCTTAAATCTCTTATGTATAGATTAACATAGTCGAGTAAGCTCTAATGATTGGCCTTCCATATAGACTAATGTCACTAAGTAACACTCCAAAAGACAGCCTCATATTGGTCAAACCTCCATGATGGATTTCCTTCAATCTCATTATCATATGACAACCATAATGTTGCTTGTTTACTATTATTCATTGGTTAAGTTTCTCCCCTATCACTCTTCTACGATCACCTAAATGCAGTCAGCATATTCTCTGCTACTTGGTTATAATCATTTGGCAATAATCATTATTCTTCAAGACATAATAATTTAATCTTCTATTGGGGGCGAAGTTATCATTCACATCGGTGTCAAACAATCTTTGCTATTGCCATAACCATAATTGGGCTACCGTCACTTGGTTGACACCTCTACTATCACCAAAACCACTGTAACTTTGTTGACATTAAGCCAAAGTCATAATGTCAGACCCAGGACGTTGGGCCACCATCGTGGTGCCAGACTACCATCGTTGGGTTTCTGTCTCCACCAGACCACTTGACACCCGACCGACATTATTCCACCAATGTCGACCACCATTACTAAGCTAAACCACCTTTGTCGGGCTTCCGCCATGCCACATAATCATCGTCGGGCTACCGTCATGTCGCACCACCATCATCAGGTTGTCGTCGTGACGAACCACGAACGCCTGACCCCACTACCATCATGGCGCATTCTCACCATCATCGATTCAACATTGTTAGATCATCTCCATCACTCAGTCAACACCACCACTATCACTGGGTCACTACTANATGACGAACCACGACGCCTGACCCCACTACCATCATGGCGCATTCTCACTATCATCGATTCAACATTGTTAGATCATCTCCATCACTCAGTCAACACCACCACTATCACTGGGTCACTACTATACCACAATCGTCATCATGATAAACTTTTGTTGTCTACCCACTATTGCCAATGGCACTATTGTGACTGTCGCTACCTTCAAATCACGGTCACCCAATCAATGCCGCTAGACCCCACTGCAATCATCAGATTTTTTTCGTCGTCTAACAAAAGACACACCATTGAATTCATTGTGGGATCACCGACTACTGTCTTTGCATGGTCACTATATCTTGGCTCTTATTATTGTCATACTACCTTCACTTATCAGCTATTGAAATAGTCATGTGACTNTGTCTAACAAAAGACACACCATTGAATTCATTGTGGGATCACCGACTACTGTCTTTGCAGGGTCACTATATCTTGGCTCTTATTATTGTCATACTACCTTCACTTATCAGCTATTGAAATAGTCATGTGACTGACGTCGTTGATGTCACCACCATTAGGCCACTATCATTGGAACATCGACTTCGAGCCACCACCGTAGTGTCAGACTGTCGTTGCTGGTTTGCAGTTGTTGCCAGTGTCAGGTCACCGTCACAAACCATCAAATGCCAGGCCAACACTATCGTGTCTAGCCATTGTCATCAACTTACTGTTGTTATGCTAGATTAACGATGCCCGACTGTCGTCAATGTTGTGGTACATCATCACCATTGTCGGACCATCATCTCCGGGTTGCCTTAGCTGTCGGAACACCATTGCCCGACTACCATCATTCCCGGGTCACCATTATCGCTACCCATCCACCACTATTGTTGTCGTTGTTGGATCCACTGTTGCTCGACCTCCGTAGTAGAACTATGGGCTTTGACCGCCTCCAACCCGGGTTGTTTGTTGAGATTAGTCAATACATTTTTTAAGGGAAGATAGTTACCTTGTTTTTGGGATACTGCATTAATCACCTCTAACCCGGTCTGTCTGATGAGGTCGGTCAACCCCTTCTTTAAGGGAAGACAAGTACCTCGCCGTAAAACTATGGCAATGAACGCGTCCAACCCGATTTGTCTAATGATGTTTAGGAACACCTTGAAGGGAAGACAGTTGTCTCGCCATAGAACTATGGACCTTGATCGTCTCTAACCTAGTCCCTCNAATGAGGTCGGTCAACCCCTTCTTTAAGGGAAGATAAGTACCTCGCCGTAAAACTATGGCATTGAGCGCGTCCAACCCGATTTGTCTAATGATGTTTATGAACACCTTGAAGGGAAGACAGTTGTCTCGCCATAGAACTATGGACCTTGATCGTCTCTAACCTAGTCTCTCNCGACCACCAGTCATTCTCGTTGCACTATCGTCTTTTAGACTTTACCACCATTGGATCGCGGTTGCCCGGCCACCACCAGCGTCAACATCGTTGTCTAGAACTGAACATTGTCGAACCATCACATTCGACCACCACTATCATCATTGTCGAACCATTGCCATCCAGCCACCGCCATTGTTGGACTACCATTTGTCTACCACCAACCTCAACCAAACCATCGTTGTTAGGCTACCTCCATGGTCGGACCACCATTGTCTGGCCACTATCATTGTCCCCATTAGACCACTGCCATCAGGTCGCAGCCATCCCCAGACCATAGTTTCTCGACCACTGACGTCACCATCGCCGGACCACTGCCTTATGGTCTCCACTATGGCTGACCATTGTCTTCCGACCACCACCGTGGTCACCATAAAACAGTCATTGTTTGACCATCGCCACTGCCGCCGTGGTCACCATCAAACAGTCATTGCTTGACCACCGCCTTCTGGTCTTTCGCTATCGTTGACCATCCTCGTCCGACCACCACCACTGCCACTATTGCATCTCCGCGGTGTGGCTGCAACCATCGCTATACCAGCGTTGTCCAACCACCATGTTGTTGTTGCTGGACTATTGTCATTTGGTTGTCGTCGTTAGAACACCTTTATCCAACCAACCCACTGCCACCATCCAAACCACTGTTATCTAGTCATTACTATCGCCAGACTACCATTGCTTTACCACCACCATTGGACCACCACTGTTGGGCGGCCATCTAGCCGCCACCGTCATCGTCACTAGACCATCGTGTTTGGGTTGCCATCTGACCACCACCTTCGTCGTCGCCGCCAGACCACTGTCGTCGAGTTGTTGCCATCACTAAACAATCGTTGTTCGACCACCATCATCGTCGTTGCCCAACTACCATTGTCGCCACTGTCGAACCGCCGGCGGTGTTGTCGTGTTGTCGAACCATCGTCGTAGGTCACCGCTACATTTGGACCTTCACTTCCCCACCACCATTGTGTTGCCACCGTGCCCTCATCATTGTCACTACTATTGGTGACGTTTGCATCTGATTTTTTGGTACACGACTTCTATTATCTATCTTCCTTCATAACGCGCCATCACCTCGCTAATGTATTTTGCAACTCCCCTAGTGAAGGTCACGTTGACTACCTTTACACTTGTAATATTGCTTCCGACTATTCAAGGACTGGTAAAGTCTTGTAGCCTGTAATGGCATAAATGAATCATTTTAATTAGGTTAGGCCCTGTAATTTTTTCCAATTTTGGGTTTTCACGTAAAAACGCTTGTTACTCCCTCTATCAACTCTTCTTTTATATTTGTGTCGGATTTTCGTACAATCCTAGGATGTTAATATATACTTTACCGTCATGAATTCGCTGGCCCCATCTATATTTACTATAGATTTATTATTATTTAATTATGGAAAATTGCAGGTCCAATATTTTAATATTATTTAAAAATGATCCCCCCCTTTTTTATAAAGAAACCTTAGTGAAGTTAAAAATATGATTAAAATTTTAATATGTTCACCAAATACAAGTATCGTCTAAAAAGCGCTATGGCCCGTGTAAAAACACGTTTGAGCTAAGGGAAATTGGCCCGTTTCCAACATTAAATAGAACTATAAGAACCCTAGCANTAAAACAGCCAACTCTTTCAATTTACAAGGGAAAGCTAAAGTTTCGTCGACTAGAATACGAGCAAGCGGGAGGAGAGGGANTAATTTTGTCTGTCAGATGAGGTTGGTCAACACCTTTTTCAAGAAAAGTTTCTTGTCTCGCCATAAAATCATGGGTCTTGATCTTCTTTAAGTTCGATTCGTCCAACGAAAACAACCAACTCTTTCAATTTACAAGGGAAAGCTAAAGTTTCGTCGACTAGAATACGAGCAAGCGGGAGGAGAGGGAGAAAAGGGGGAAGACTTTGGAGGCAAGGATTCAAAATTTTTTAGGAACATTAGATTAATTAGCCTCATATATCCTTTTTCTTTAGTAGTGCAGCGAAAGAAAAAAAATCTCAAAAAAAAAAAAAAACTCGAAGCCCTGGATTCTTGCACCAGTCGCAAGAGGGCGTGCACCACTTCAATACACGTGCTTGTCTCTATTGCATATTTGTGCACACCACCGTTGGAACTAGTGGTGACAGTCTGTCCAACCTATTTTCAACTTATTTTGATCTCTAGGACCATTCTACGGCATTAAAATTTCAAATTTGACACTTTCAAATAAACATTAAGATGGCTTGCTTAACTTATGACTCNGTCTGTCCAACCTATTTTCAACTTATTTTGATCTCTAGGACCCTTCTACGGCATTAAAATTTCAAATTTGACACTTTCAAATAAACATTAAGATGGCTTGCTTAACTTATGACTCAGAGAGGGGGCTCGTGCTAACACATAAGGAGTAGCCGCAACTCATGATTCCTTCAAGACCACATAATTGTTCGCAAACTTGGATATATTTTCAATGTCTTTTACAATGACGTATAAAAATTGTGGGATAATCATTGCATTCACACCAAAAAAAAAAAAAATTAATCAAGCACAATCCCGATGCAAATTAGGACCAAGAGCTCCAAATATTTAATTACATACTCTAATTCAAATGTCAGCTAACTTCAAATATAGCTTGTGAAGGTTGAAGGAGCTCCAAGCTTGAGGGTTCTTGAGCTCCATCATCATTCATCACTGAACCACCATTACCTGACCACCAGTCATTCTCGTTACACTATCGTCTTTTAGACTTTACCACCATTGGATCGCGGCTGCCCGACCACCACCAGCGTCAACATCGCTGTCTAGAATTGAACATTGTCGAACCATCACATTAGACCACCACTATCATCATTGTCGAACCATTGTCATCCAGCCACCGTCATTGTTGGACTACCATTTTTCTACCACCTCTGTAACCTCAACCAAACCACCGTTGTTAGGCTACCGCCATGGTCGGACCACCATTGTCTGGCCACTATTATTGTCCCCATTACACCACTGCCATCGGGTCGCAGCCATCCCCAGACCATAATTGCTCGACCACTGACGGCACCGTCGTCGGACCACCGCCTTCTGGTCTCCGCTATCACTGACCATTGTCTTCCGACCACTATCGTGGTCACCATCAAACAGTCAGTGTTTGACCATCGCCACTGCCGCCGTGGTCACCATCAAACAATCATTGCTTGACCACCGCCTTCTGGTCTTTCGCTATCGTTGACCATTGTCGTCCTACCCCCACCACGACCACTGCTGCATCGCCGCGGTGTGGCTGCAACCATCGCTATACCAGCACTGTCCAACAACCATGTTGTTGTTGCTGGACTATTGCCATTTGGTTGTCGTCATTAGAACACCTTTATCCGACCAACACACTGCCACCATTTGAACCACTGTTATCTAGTCGTTACTATCGCCAGTCTACCATTGCTTGGCCACCACCATTGGATCACCACTGTTGGGCGACCATCTAGCCGCCACCGTCATCGTCACTAGACCATCGTGTTTGGGCTGCCATCTGACCACCACCTTCATCGTCGCCGCCAAACCACAGTCGTCGAGTTGTTGCCATCACTAAACAATCGTTGTTCGACCACCATCATCGTCGTTGCCCAACTACCATTGTCGCCACTGTCGAACCGCCGACGCTGCTGTCGAACCATCTTCGACGAGTCACCGCTACATTTGAACCTTCACTTCCCCACCACCATTGTGTCGCCACTGTGCCCTCATCATTGTCACTACTACTGCCGACGTTTGCATCTGATTTTTCGGTACACGACTTCTATCTTCTATCTTCCTTCATAACACGCCATCACCTCGCTAATGTATTCTGCCACTCCCCTAGTGAAGGTCACGTCGACTACCTTTACACATGTAATATTGCTTCCGACTATTCAAGGACTGGTAAAGTCTTGTAGCCTATAATGGCATAAATGAATCATTTTAATTAGGTTAAGCCCTGTAATTTTTTCCATTTTTGGGTTTTCACGTAAAAATGCTTGTTACTCCCTCTATCAACTCTTCTTTTATATTTGTGTGTCGGATTTTCGTACAATCCTAGGATGTTAATATATACTTTACCGTCATGAATTCTCTGGCCCCATCTATATTTACTATAGATTTATTATTATTTAATTATGGAAAATTGCAGGTCCAATATTTTAATATTATTTAAAAATGATCCCCCCTTTTTTATAAAGAAACCTTAGTGAAGTTAAAAATATGATTAAAATTTTAATATGTTCACCAAATACAAGTATCGTCTAAAAAGCGCTATGGCGAGATAACCCATGTAAAAACACGTTTGAGCTAAGGGAAATTGGCCCGTTTCCAACATTAAATAGAACTATAAGAACCCTAGCACAGTCTAGGGACGAAGATGCAGTCAACTGTTGGATGTAACTTCATAGCAAAAGGCGAAAGTCATCATAAATCAATTAAAGATCACAATAAGCTGAGCCTTGATCTAGAGAATAATGGCGCTCATCTCCTGGTTCTGCCTAGTTAGTTTTGATGTCTTCTCTATGTTCTAGTAGATATATATGAGATATTTCCAGATCACGCGAATAATCTCATAACTTCATGAAAACAATAGATAAAGCGATAAAACGATAACAAATTAAGTCCATATAGCTCGTGAAATTTTCTTTCCAGTGGGAAAGCATGCACTATAAAATCATNGCTATGTTCTAGTAGATATATATGAGATATTTCCAGATCAGACAAATAATCTCAGAACTTCATGAAAACAATAGATAAAGCGATAATACGATAACAAATTAAGTCCATATAGCTCGTGAAATTTTCTTTCCAGTGGGAAAGCATGCACTATAAAATCATGGGAATTGAGCCCCTAAACTCTTCTAAAGATTTTATTAGATACACACACATATTTTACTTTTTTCAGAGCAGATCCTTTAGGGTCGTCACCGCAGCTACTGGCTTCTCCTGCAAAAATTGGATATATCAACTGCATTAGCTTCGTTGAGAAAAGATTTTAATTGTTTAAACTTTTTTTTTTCTTTCTATGAAATAATAATCACCTACATAGACTGCAAACTTTTTATTATATGTTACACTTTAGCTCAAAATGTTCTGCAGTGAGAAGATTCTTAGAAGCTTATCATGAGAATTGTAAATAATTTTGTGAAGGTGATAGTTTTCTTATAGTTATCAAATCTTAACAAATCTGATTAAAAATAGTCTCACAAATTTTTTTAAAGATCAACAAATAGATAATTTTTCAAATAGAGTTTTAGTGATGGTATGAAATACAGAGCAAGCAAAAGTTAGACAAAAAGAACTTTAGTGAGGTGCTGACGCCCACTGGAGATTTACATGTATTAAGGCTTTTCAACATTAACTCATCTAACAAATTTGATTGTAAAAAATAGTTTCTTATCATCAAAACTTTTAGAGCAGTAAAAAGATAATTTTCTAAATGGATTTGTAGTGACATTTGAAAAGCAATGCAAGTAAAAAGTTACCCTAAAAAAACCCTTAATGAGGTGCTAACACAGATTCGAGGCTTACATGTATTGAGGTTTTTCAACATTAACTCAATATGGATGGTGGTTTCCTTTTGAAGTATCTTTTTATATAAAAAGTTGAATAAAAAAGTGTAATATGTTTTTTGGATGATTTACGTGCCACTCGATTCTTATGTATGCATATATTTAACTATAAATTTCAGTTTTTTACATACATGTCATCTTACCAATTCATGAGTGTAGTACACCTTTTAAAAGTTGAAATGATTGTATTTTTAATATGATATGAAAGATTAAAAAATTAAAATTAGACAATATTTGAAACGATTAGTTTTAGAAATCCGGCCGATTCGNCAAAAAGTTACCCTAAAAAAACACTTAATGAGGTGTTAACACGGATTTGAGGCTTACATGTATTGAGGTTTTTCAACATTAACTCAATATGGATGGTGGTTTCCTTTTGAAGTATCTTTTTATATAAAAAGTTGAATAAAAAAGTGTAATATGTTTTTTGGATGATTTACGTGCCACTCGATTCTTATGTATGCATATATTTAACAATAAATTTCAGTTTTTTACATGCATGTCATCTTATCAATTCATGAGTGTAGTACATCTTTTAAAAGTTGAAATGAATGTATTTTTAATGTGATATGAAAGATTAAAAAATTAAAATTAGACAATATTTGAAACGATTAGTTTTAGAAATCTGGCCGATTCGTAGGTTAAACTTGGGTTCTAACTGGTACATCACATTAATGTGCTTGATGCAGATATGATGCACTAGATTTATGGTCAAAATTATCATACCATGACTATAACGGAAAACCAATAGAGACTTCTGCTCATCTCTTAAGTAAAAAATTAAAATTAGACAATATTTGAAATGATTAGTTTTAGAAATCCGACTAGTTTGTAGATTAAACTTATGTTTCTAACTAGTTCAATTCTGGTTCAATATATACAAAAATTATTATGAGTTTAGATCAAATTGGTTGAAGGAATGGTTTGCCATTGAACGGGCTGGTCTGATCCCATTTTTTAAACCATGGTATTAATTTACCTCTCTAGTTTATTGTTGTGGTGTGTTTACATACGTAACAAACATGTCACTTCCATTTATTTTTCTAGCATCTAAATTTTCATATACATAATACTCAAATGTTTAATTATTTAACATCACATTAATAATATCATTGGCTTTTAAAACTATTCATAATACTCGATTATATATATATATATATATATATATATATATATATATATATATATATATATATATATNTGTATGCAATTATGTATTTACATATCTAACATCCCAAAATTTGATATTTACACTCATAATGATGAAATATGACAACATAGTTTAACATTTTCTCATGGACTACTCAAACTGACATAGGTATTATTTTACTTTAATTTTGTCTATTATGTTTCAAGAATTTACCACAAATCCTGAAACAATCCTTCATCAAGAGACAACATACCTTCGAACATCCTTTCGAATAGAGATAGTGTGGGATATTACACTCTCTAATCCACTATATACCTCAATATACATATGGTATTTTTTTTATGAAAATGTTTTTAAGAAGAATATTATATTCCATCATATAAATGCATGATTAAAATTAATGTTGNATGAAAATGTTTTTAAGAAGAATATTATATTCCATCATATAAATGCATGATTAAAATTAATGTTGGCATAAAAAGTTATGTGATCTTACAAAATGAAATTATTTCGGAATGCGTGGCAATTCTATTGTGCTAAACTCATGGCTTAAAATTTTGATGTGCTAGAAAAAAAAAATTACAAGAGAAAGAATAATTTTTATAATTTTATGACCATCTATTTCATTTTTTTAGCTATAAGTTGGTTGTGTGATTCAATAAATAGATTCTTTAAAGGGCCAGTCTGATCTAACTGCCTAAGAAATAAAAAATTACATACATACGACTCAATTCTTATATGTATATACGTCTAATATCTAAATTTATATATATATATATATATCATACTATATATACATGAAAATACCTGTTTCATTTTCCAAAAATAAAAATACAGGTATTTTTATGCCATATAAAATATTTTGAGTGTTATAAATATTAAAAAAAATACGCATTAAAGATGCAAATAAATAGGAATGGGAAGGTGTGCATGTAAAATCCCCTTAGATAAATCCTAATCAAACAGGTGACTGAAACGTGATGAAATTCAATTTAACAGAGTTAGATTTATTTTTCATTTGTTTATATTTGAATGANGTCATACTACATATTGATGAAAATACCTGTTTTATTTTCTAAAAATAAAAATACAGGTATTTTTATGCCATATAAAATAATTTGAGTGTTATAAATATAAAAAAAATGATGCATTACAGATGCAAATAAACAGGAAAGGGAAGGTGTGTATGTAAAATCCCCTTAAATAAATCCTAATCAAATAGGTGACTGAAACGTGATGAAATTCAATTTAACAGAGTTAGATTTATTTTTCATTTGTTTATATTTGAATGGATTTAAGTTAAATTCATGATTAAATGTGATAATAAATATGCTACCTTTTTTTTTTTATTATTCTTTTTTTAACAACAAAAAGACGCAAAAGCACCTGCTTGGCTATGCTCGAGTTGCCNTAATGGATTTAAGTTAAATTCATGATTAAATGTGATAATAAATATGCTACCTTTTTTTTTTATTATTCTTTTTTTAACAACAAAAAGACGCAAAAGCACCTGCTTGGCTATGCTCGAGTTGCCNATTTTAAGTTAAATTCATGATTAAATGTGATAATAAATATGCTACCAAACACCTTTTTTTTTATTTCTTTTTTTAACAACAAAAAGACGCAAAAGCACCTGCTTGGCTATGCTCGAGTTGCCGCCGAGCAGCCGCCCGCGTTCGTCGTAATGTATAACTCCACTGAACATCGGCATCTGGCACCTCTCCCCCGTTAATATTCTCTTCTGCCACAGCGGCGACACCCCCACTGCATTCCTGCTTCCCATCCCGTTCCCCGCCTCCACATCCCTCCATTCCACCCCACCCTCCATCATCCCCGCCCTCCCTCTCCTCCCCCTCCAACATACCACGCGTGCCATAACCTCACCCATCCCTCCCCAACCAAGCACCAATCTCCCCCCCTTCTCTTCATTACCCAACCTCCTCTCCCCCAACTTGATTTCCTCTGCTCTCTCTGCATATTCCCTCTTCCTCCTCAGCGCAGCGGTCGAGCAGAGGCCGGCGGTCATGATGGCGGCTAGGAGAAAGAAGAACAGAGCTTCAGTTATGGTGAAGCTTCCTTTGTTTGAGAAGTGGAGGAGAGTGCTCATGGCTGGGAATCGGGAAGAAAAATGAATTAAGAAACAGGGGAAGCAGGATGGGGTTGGAGTGATGAGGGGAATTAATGGAGCTTATTCTTGTCTGCGCGGAGAATCCGTGATTGTTGCCGCTCTGATCTTGTGCTTGGTAAGTTTGAGATTTACTAGCCGTTGGTGTTTCACTGTTTTGGAATGGATTGGCCTCTAAGTTTTGGGTTGGGTTTGTCCCCGGTTTCTGTTAGGGCTCTATCTCGGCTTAGTGGTAGCTTTGTTTTTTGGAATTGAAGCAAGGAGTTCCTTTTTACTATTGTAAAAATTTATTGCTTGGGGCTATATGGTGGGATTTCTTGCAATAAAAATGTGTTTCACAATTGGTTACATTTGTTTGGCAATTAATCTTAAGAAAGTTGAAGTAGCATAGAACTTGGAGTCATCCAAAATTAAAACTTTAGCAAATTACATATAAGGGTTAGTTGTAACTAAATTCTTAGTTATAATCATTAAATTTGCCAAAGTGATTTAAGATGCACACTAACCAATAATATAACTCCCCAATTCTCTTGTATATTTGCTAACGGATTAGAAGCTCACATTTCAAGAAATTGCTTTGAGGGATTGATTATATAAACTCTTAATAGAAGTTGATTTAATGCCTAATTAAATCATTACAAAACNTTCTTGTATATTTGCTAACGGATTAGAAGCTCACATTTCAAGAACTTGCTTTGAGGGATTGATTATATAAACTCTTAATAGAAGTTGATTTAATGCCTAATTAAATCATTACAAAACTATTTTTAATGGATCTTACTAGTTAATTTTCTATGTAATTGAACTAATTATGTAGCATCAATTTTGAACATTTCTAATAAAGTTGGGTCATTAGTAGGCCACAAACATGAAAATCCAATACAAGTTTTTTTTCTTCTCGAAATTGATTCCCTTAGTTCAATCAGATTCACTTTTTTCTATTATAAGGATGATCAATTTCTTAAAATCAATTCTTTAAGCTATTCCTTTGATACATAATGTTTCTCTTTTTCTCCCACATATTGGGTTTGATTTAGTTTTAAAATAAGATTTATGTGTATAACTTTGAATCTAATAGCTAGCAATTGATATGTGCAATATTAGTGTATATAATCATATCATTTTGAGCTTGTTATGATTTTATTCTTCAATTGATTTTTTGAGAGATTGAATTGTGATTATTTTATAACATATATGTTAAAAAGTCATCTTTTTNCTTTTTCTTCTCGAAATTGATTCCCTTAGTTCAATCAGATTCACTTTTCTCTATTATAAGGATGATCAATTTCTTAAAATCAATTCTTTAAGATATTCATTTGATACATATTGTTTCTCTTTTTCTCCCACATATTGGGTTTGATTTAGTTTTAAAATAAGATTTATGTGTATAACTTTGATTCTAATAGCTAGCAATTGATATGTGCAATATTAATGCATATAATCATATCATTTTGAGCTTGCTATGATTTTTTTCTTCAATTGATTTTTTGAGAGATTGAATTGTGATTATTTTATAACATATATGTTAAAAAGTCATCTTTTTTTATATTTATAGTATTTTGTAATCATAATCTAAATATTGAAGAATTATATTATTATTGAATGGGTCTAGGTGTAAAATTATAAAAAAAAAACTTGAACATAATTTGTTAACCTTTACTAATTGGATAAGACTGCTTTTTCGTACAATAGGACCTNTATATTTATAGTATTTTGTAATCATAATCTAAATATTGAAGAATTATATTACTATTGAATGGGTCTAGGTGTAAAATTATAAAAAAAAACTTGAACATAATTTGTTAACCTTTACTAATTGGATAAGACTGCTTTTTCGTACAATAGGACCTTTTACTCTAGAAAGTTTTGTAAAGTCACATTGTTAATTTGAGTATATTTTCTTCATTTTGTGCGAAAGTTCACTTCTTTAGGCTGGATCTTTCAAAAATTTATGTGTAAGCAAACATATAAAAACTCTTTTCCCAACTTTCTAAAACATAGAAATATATCTTTATATTTAACATATTTTTTCTGGACAAATTGAATTTAATTTCTTAAGATAAATCAGTTTTACCGATACTTGTTACTGATGATTAATAAATGCAAATTCTTTCAAAAAGACCATTTTCAATTATACAAGATTTAATTTTGATGAGGTCCATTATTCTTTTTGTGGCATTTTATAGCTCTACTATTTTGTTACAAATTACTTTTCTTCATGTTATTGTTATGCAACTTTTTTTTTCTATTAATTAATAATATTCTCCATTTTATCTTAGCTAGTAACATTTTTTATAGTTAGGATACAAATATATGATCTCTCTTTTAATGAATAATTAGTTATATTTTATATTAGTGACTCCTTGATTATGTTTTCTTCTCTGCATGCACTCTGTTGTACCAAGCTTACGTGTTATAATCACATCAAAGTCTCAATCAATTGGGATTCAAGGTCGATGGATGCAAATGTTTGGCTATGGATGACCATTAAAGCCTAGAGATCCTTTTGGATGGTGTAAGCCAGTCTTGTCTATGAATGCATGGCATCAATGCCAAGCTCTTTCAATTCTATGTTAAATATGATGAGATTTACAGGGCCTAATTAATCTGACAAACAAACTGGTTGGACCGATAATCACAATTGTACCCATTAAAAAGCTCACTAGAATTCGAGATGTGAGGAGAGTTTCAACGGGACATGTTGAATCCCCTAATTTTGATATACTTTATGTAAAATATTGTTTCACTTTTTTTTTAGGTCCAATGATGATGAATATCATCAAGCATATGCTCTATCCCATTGAAGGTATGGACCTAATGAAAAAAAAAATACTATCAATTTCTTTTCAAGTTGTATATTCTATTCTTGTATGGGTATCAACAAATCGAAGATTGTCTTAACTAGAAACAAGTTGCAGAAATCTTTTTCAAATAAATGAAAATTATTCTTAAAAAGTAGGTCAAGTATGTAGGCTACTAATTAAAAAGAGTATTTGCAAAGTGGTTTCATATATTATTTACTCAAAGATGAGAAGGAAAAGGGCTATCCAAAGTTTGTTTAGGATGAAGTTGTTCTTATGGTACCATTTCTTATTGACCAATTTTGAGTAGATGTTGATTGTGCAATATTAACATTGAACCATGTTTGTTAATGAGTACACTAAAGAATTNCTAGTTGGACCGATAATCACAATTGCACCCATTAAAAAGCTCACTAGAATTCGAGATGTGAGGAGAGTTTCAACGGGACATATTGAATCCCCTAATTTTGATATACTTTATGTAAAATATTGTTTCACTTTTTTTTTTAGGTCCAAGGATGATGAATATCATCAAGCATATGCTCTATCCCATTGAAGGTATGGACCTAATGAAAAAAAAAAATACTATCAATTTCGTTTCAAGTTGGATATTCTATTCTTTTATGGGTATCAACAAATCGAAGATTGTCTTAACTAGAAACAAGTTGTAGAAATATTTTTCAAATAAATGAAAATTATTCTTAAAAAGTAGGTCAAGTATGTAGGCTACTAATTAAAAAGAGTATTTGCAAAGTGGTTTCATATATTATTTACTCAAAGATGAGAAGGAAAAGGGCTGTCCAAAGTTTGTTTAGGATGAAGTTGTTCTTATGGTGCCATTTCTTATTGACCGATTTTGAGTAGATGTTGATTGTGCAATATTAACATTGAACCATGTTTGTTAATGAGTACACTAAAGAATTTATCAGCTTGGGTGGATTTAAGGATATGATCTAAGATTAATTAAAGTACTTCATTGAAGTTCCTTTATTAGGCCATAGATTTTTCTTATTCAGCAGAGTTGCATCTTAATAGATACATGATGGGGACTTCACTAAGGATAACAACTTTAAAAAATTGTGTTGGCAACAACAAATCATCTATCTTAAGTATTAAATCAGGTTTCCTTTTGTACCAACCTACAAATAAGGGTATCTCTTAAACAGATGCAATGCTTCTAGGAAAAGGAGAGGATGGAGGAGGTAGAGAAGATTTATATAGATACATGATAAGTCGTTTATCAAGAATAATGACCTAAAAAAATCATGTTGGCAACAACAAAATCATATTTTTTTAGGTGCTACATCGGGTTTTCTTTAGTACCAACCTACAAATAAGGGTACCTCCACAATAGAAGCAACATTTCCAAGTAAAGCTCAATTCATGGTTTAAGAGATCTCATGCATTAAACCCAAAAACTTGAAGTGATTTTACTACAACCCAACTTTAATCAAATGAGTCTCTAACATGAAAATAAATTCAACTTCTAAAGAGTGAAGCCAAAGAATATTAGTTTATTAGTCCTGATATGCAAGACGCTAAAGTAGAATTACTTGGGGATGCAAAAGAGGCTCTTTTGTGTATGATTAGAAAGATTTTAATAGCACTAAGAAAACCATAACCCTTAACAACAGAGAAAACTAAGAAAATGTAATATTAATAAGAAAATTTGTAATTTATTTATCAATGGTCGGTAGACAGATAACACCATTTAACGATTTATAGTTCAAGCACTACGACTTAAAAGCACAAAACATCCACATTCTTATAAAATTAGTTTTTTTAAGATGATGTATTAATATGCTTGTGTTTGATATGCACCACATTACATTCTTTATTGAAAAGTACATCATCTACAATGTACTTTATGATGCTCTTAACATGGATGACTGCTAGTTTATACTTGGATAGTCATGCTAGTTTGATATTGAGCTGTATATAAATGTTTTTCAAATGCTTGCTCTATTGAGTGAAAAGGCAAAAAAGCTTACTCTCCTCCTAGCTTAGACCATGGGTTTTGTTTTGTTTAATACATTTAAAGACACATTTACTCCTTTTTGCATCAACAAACTATAAGAACCTTACCCATGGAAGTTAAGATTGTTGAGCGATTCAAAGACATTTTTATAGTTGGACTATCTTTAAAGCCACTACCTCTTTCAGCATTATAACACTGAATTGATTTCACTGTGGATGCCACTTTGCCCAATCCATCAAACTATAAAGGAAGCCCAAAAGGCATTAAATTTTATCAGTTATGATAACATAACTATTGGAAAACTAGTTAATTTAGGATAGCTTGAGCATATTTGTGTTGTCCTAGCTTGTTTATGCCAAAAAAAGGATAATAATTGGCCCTTATTCATTGACAGTAATGTTATTAATATGATCATTATCAAATAATGATTTCTTACGCTCGTCTTATAAGACAAGTTTAACAAGCTTCCTAGTTTTACTTTTTTTTCTAAGCTGGGTATGTATAATAACTATCATCAAATGCATATTGATCGAAGTTACACATGAAAAATTATTCTTAAAAATTATAAAGCGTTGTATGAATGGAAGATCATGTCTTTTGGTCTATGAAACTTGTCCAAATTTTTTATGAGACTCATGAATGTGATTCTTAAGTAGTTTTCTGTGCACTTTACACTCATGACCTTTATCTTGTCTAAAATTGAGTTTACAATGCCTTGTGTTTATTTCCTCAAATTTATAGTTATGAGCAGTGGAATTCAAATGGATTAATAAAAGGGTTTAGCTATTCATGGGTTGTCATTGCCCACACCTCTCTATGAAATTTAGAGTTTCCACGAACTTTTTAATTTATATTATTGATTCATCTAATATTCTGGTGTGATCATGGCCGCAATGATTGATTTTTTGAATTAAAGTTCTTTAATTTGACTGACAAAAAATAAAATAGTTGTAGACCACTTAGGTTGCATTAAACACAACCCTTGTTTTGGTCGTTCCTTAATTTGGTAAGCCTTTTCATGTCAAATAAATACATTCAAAGTTGGAATCAAATCTATTTTTTCATAATAAGTTCATCCAACCAAGTTTTTTAGTGAGAAGTTATGTGACGTGAGGCAAAAGTGGACTATATAACCATAAGGACTATATGTGATAATTTGTGCTCTCAAGCGGTGGAAATATTATTTGTTTCAAAAAGAATTTGTTATTTCTATCAATCGTCAAGCCTTGTAATATTTCAACTCTCAAAATTCTATGATCAACCTATACACTCAATATTTATTATTTTTTAATAAAATTTAACTTTGAGCTTAAGTGCAAGGTTGCTTCCTAGAATTAGGTTACAGGCCATCTTAACAGGTGATTTGCTTGCCTTTACACATTGTAAACTGAAGTCATATGACTAAAAAATACAAAAAGTATTATATGAAAATGATTGAGACTTCTTTAGAACTTGTAAATAATGCATAAAATCCCACAAAGTTTATGGTTATTCCATTTGACAAGGTTATTTGTTCAAGTGTAACCAATTGTATATTCCAAATATCTCACTTTTGAACACAAATCATAAAAAAATTGTATACTAGTGTTCAGAGTTCTTGGCAAGCTTGACAAAATATCCTTACTTCAAGCTATCATCTATTAGCCCCAACATTACAATAATTGCTGAAAAATATCCAATATGTCATGTTGAGAAAACATGACCCAAAATATGAGACTATATACACACTTACACATTTCAAATTTAATTTTGGAAGGGGGAGGGGGATCTGGGTTTAGATTATATATTGGGTTTATTGAGTGCCAATAGGGGAGCTAATTTTGTACCACTTGNCATGACCCAAAATATGAGACTATATACACACTTACACATTTCAAATTTAATTTTGGAAGGGGGAGGGGGATCTGGGTTTAGATTATATATTGGGTTTATTGAGTGCCAATAGGGGAGCTAATTTTATACCACTTGTTGTACATAGATTTTTTTTTTTTAAGATGGAAAATTTTGCAATTTGCAAGAAATTTTTTAATGTTCTCTATATAGCATGCCCCTTCTTTCATGAGATAATTCATCTTCATGGGTTACCTCAAAGTCTTATCATGGTATGATATGTTAAGTTTTTTCNGTACCACTTGTTGTACATAGATTTTTTTTTTAAGATGGAAAATTTTGCAATTTGCAAGAAAATTTTTAATGTTCTCTATATAGCATGCCCCGTCTTTCATGAGATAATTCATCTTCATGGGTTACCTCAAAGTCTTATCATGGTATGATATGTTAAGTTTTTTCAGCTGCTTTTGAAGAGAGCTTTGAAAGCAAACATACAACACTTTAATTGAGTTCAACTTATCATATGACATTAGATGTGTAGATCAAAGTTGTCAATTACACCATTGCCAAAATGTTTTGTTGTCGAGACCACACAAAATAGTTGTCTAAGATTTTTTGGCTAAGCCAATTTTTCTTACGATTCCATGACCAATTTTTTTATGGGAAATATGTTTTATACACAAAAAATGTCAAATCATGACATAAAATTGTAGTAATATTAGAATGCAAAAGTTAGAAGGATGCAACTTGGTCAAAGATGTTGCCTTTGTTAGCATCAATTTTTTTATGTCACACGTGTAAGGTGTCCACTTGGTTGACTCGAAATGATTTACTTCACTCAAAGCATCTCTTAAACCAACACATCCATCTAAAACTTCCTATTATGTCTCTGCAATGATTCAGCCTTACCTGAGAGAATCCACCATTGGATGGCCTCATTCATGATATGGTACATGTTTGATGTCCATTCTAGTGTTTAGAGACCATGATATATTCATATGAGGTCTCCTATGGTCAAGGGAAGTCGTGAAACCTTTCTACATAAGTCTAAAAAAAGTTAGGGTTTAAGAAACCCTGCCCGCGTTGTAGTTTAGGGTGCTCGTCAGTGATGGATTATATAAAGAATGACATATAGAAATTCTCTTTTTAGAAGTTANGGTTTAGAGACCATGATATATTCATATGAGGTCTATGGTCAAGGGAAGTCGTGAAACCTTTCTACATAAGTCTAAAACAAGTTAGGGTTTAAGAAACCCTGCCCGCGCTGTAGTTTAGGGTGCTCGTCAGTGATGGATTATATAAAGAATGACATATAGAAATTCTCTTTTTAGAAGTTATGGGACTATATTTTACTCATATGTAGTCTCTCGTTTCTTGTGAATTGAAAAACCCTTCGCCAGACGATCTACGCAAAATTTTAGTTTTTTTTGGGTTAGAGACTCCTAGGCGCAAGTCCCAGATAAAAACTAAGCCGGCTGAAACACGGTGCCAAGTCCTGGTGCCTAAGCACGAGGCCCAACACCTAGGCGTCAAGCCCAGTGCCTAGGCGCTAGCATCAAGCGTTGGAACAGCCTAAAATGGTCCNGAAATTTTAGTTTTTTTTGGGTTAGAGACTCCTAGGCGCAAGTCCCAGATAAAAACTAAGCTGGCTAAAACACGGTGCCAAGTCCTGGTGCCTAAGCACTCGGCCCAACACCTAGGCGTCAAGCCCAGTGCCTAGGCGCTAGCATCAAGCGTTGGAACAGCCTAAAATGGTCCTGAAACCGAGCCGACAGAAACCCGTCACTAGAAGGCTTACGCCGAGGCGCCACGGGTGCCCAGTGCTAGTTCAGGGAGTGCCAAAAATGGCTCTTAAATAGCCCAAAATGAGCTTAAAACTGATCCGCATAAACCTAGCACCGGGCCCTGACATCTTGGCGCCCCAACTCCAGGGACCCAAAGTAAGGGCGTCAGGCCTAATGCCTAGGCACTAGGGTCACGGCGTCTAGGTGTCATATCATTTTCTGCTCTGATTTTTACTCAGNGCGTCACTAGAAGGCTTATGCCGAGGCGCCACGGGTGCCCAGTGCTAGTTCATGGAGTGCCAAAAATGGCTCTTAAATTGCCCAAAATGAGCTTAAAACTGATCTGCAGAAACCTAGCACCGGGCCCTGACATCTTGGCGCCCCAACTCCAGAGACCCAAAGTAAGGGCGTTAGGCCTAATGCCTAGGCACTAGGGTCACGGCGTCTAGGTGTCATATCATTTTCTGCTCTGATTTTTACTCAGGAATCTCACTCAAAACTCTGCCAAGGGCACCAAAAAAGTGGACCTTGAGCCACTAAAAATGGAGAGTGTGAATGAAAAATAATAAGAGGGGTATCAGATTTTTGAGAGCTTGGGAGGCTAGGATTTGGAAAGGAGAAGGTTTTCTCCTCTTCTTCTTTCTCCTTTTGTTATCCTCTTGCTTTAGCTTTTCTCTCTTCATCTATTAGTTTTCTGAAGAGGGAACTTTGAATTTTTAGCTAAGGAAGAAGCTTGAGGAAGGCGTTGGATTTTTTATTAGGAAGAAGCTCTTGGTAAGTCTTTTTCATCTTCCTCTTCTCCCATCTTTAGAAGAGGAGCTTCCATGGGGCTTTAAATCCATTTTCAAAGAGGAGAAGCTTGATGGAGGACATCTCTGGAGCAAATCCTTGGTGGAGAGTTTATAGGAGTTCTCTTCCTCAACTTCATCTTCTTCTCTTCATTTTCTCCATTCTTTCTTCTTCTTTCTCCACCAATTTCTTGAAGAAGCGTGAGTTAGACCTTAGAGAAGCTTCGTGGAGGAAGAACTTCACATCTCCTTTGAAAAAGAAGAGCTTTATCCCACTTGCTACAGCCAAAAATACCAAAGCATCAATTTTTGGTAGGGATGGCTGTCTTTTGAGTACACTCCATTCAAGTTGGTGAAGTCTATGCATATTCTCTACTTGTTTTTTTGCTTTGAGAACCATTATCATATTTGCCAGCAAATCCTGCTATTGAACTTCGTGAATGCATTTAACTTCTAGGAACTTTAGAACTTCTTGTCGAATAGGTACATCCAAGGTAGTGGCTACGACTAACATTTTTTGGTTGATGAGTTTAATGTTAGGGTTAAGTTTGAGTTGGTGGTAAGCAGTATCAATATAATCAACTCCATGCATCTCATTTGCAGTCCACTTGAATATGTCGTGGTAATCCCACAAATTTGAGATAAATTTGTCCTTATGCTTGTGATGTATGTTAGAGCTGATTTGAAATGTTCACTCGCATTCACTTTCAAAGATAGACACTTCTTCAGTGATCTCAGTGGTCTCCAAACTGATCCTTTTAAGAGTGTCAATTTGGGGTGATTTTTCAGTATGTTTCTCACTGTTCATAGATATCACATTTGAACCACCAAACAGTGATGATTTCTCCTCTTCCTAGAACTTTGACAACTATATGATACATGAAAGTTACCACCTCAAATACACTAATAACTGGTCTACCAAAGATGACATTATAAGTGGTCAGAGCATATATCACAATGAAATTTTCCATGGATATGTATTTATTATCTGCTTCTCTCCAAGTTATTGTACGGAGATGACTCCGCATATTTCTTTTCTCTCCCCTAAAAACTGAAGAAAAGGACTCAAAGTACGAGCGAGTTGGGTGTTTGTCATATTCAAATTTTGGAATACTTTGTAAAAAAGGATATTGGTTGAGCTCCTCGTATCTGACAAAATACTCCTTATTTGATGACTACCAATGACTACAATAACAACTATAACATCATTCATAGGGTTCCCACCCGCAAGTAAGTCAACTCCCTTAAAAGTTATCATTACGTGATTGGAAAGGGTGGTTCTAGCCCAACTAGCTGAGTGAACATCTTCTGCTTTCATTCGCTTGAAAGTTGAATGTCAACTTTAGGTACATCACCACATAAGATGACGATTACGACATTGGTGATGTGCACGATTGTAGTGGGAACTAGTTGTTGACCTCATTTTTGGTTGAGGTCTAGTTTTTTCCTCTTTAGTAGTTTAGGGTCTAGCCATAGGACTTTTTTATTGACAATTCCTAGAGAACTAGAAATGGAACCCTCACCAATAGAAAGTCTAAACCCTTCTTTGCTCAACTTGAAGTTCCACATGTTGATCCNCTGTCTTTTGAGTACACTCCATTCAAGTTGGTGAAGTCTATGCATATTCTCTACTTGTTTTTTGCTTTGAGAANTTGTCTTTTGAGTACACTCCATTCAAGTTGGTGAAGTCTATGCATATTCTCTACTTGTTTTTTGCTTTGAGAACCATTATCATATTTTCTAGCAAATCTTGCTATTGAACTTCGTGAATGCATTTAACTTCTAGGAACTTTAGAACTTCTTGTCGAATAGGTACGTCCAAGNTGCTTTGAGAACCATTATCATATTTGCCAGCAAATCCTGCTATTGAACTTCGTGAATGCATTTAACTTCTAGGAACTTTAGAACTTCTTGTCGAATAGGTACATCCAAGGTAGTGGCTACGACTAACATTTTTTGGTTGATGAGTTTAATGTTAGGGTTAAGTTTGAGTTGGTGGTAAGCAGTATCAATATAATCAACTCCATGCATCTCATTTGTAGTCCACTTGAATATGTCGTGGTAATCCCACAAATTTGAGATCAATTTGTCCTTATGCTTGTGATGTATGTTAGAGCTGATTTGAAATGTTCACTCGCATTCACTTTCAAAGATAGACACTTCTTCAGTGATCTCAGTGGTCTCCAAACTGATCCCTTTAAGAGTGTCAATTTGGAGTGATTTTTCAGTATGTTTCTCACTGCTCATAGATATCACATTTGAACCACCAAACAGTGATGATTTCTCCTCTTCCTAGAACTTTGACAACTATATGATAGATGAAAGTTACCACCTCAAATACATTAATAACTGGTCTACCAAAGATGACATTATAAGTGGTCAGAGCATATATCACAATGATTTTCCATGGACATGTATTTATTATCTGCTTCTCTCCAAGTTATTGTACGGAGATGACTCCGCATATTTCTTTTCTCTCCCTTAAAAAATAAAGAAAAGGACCCAAAATACGAGCGAGTTGGGTGTTTGTCATATTCAAATTTTGGAATACTTTGTAAAAAAGGATATTGGTTGAGCTCCTCGTATCTGACAAAATACTCCTTATTTGATGATTGCCAATGACTACAGTAACAACTATAACATCATTCATAGGGTTCCCACCCTCAAGTAAGTCAACTCCCTTAAAAGTTATCATTAGGTGATTGGAAAGGGTGGTTCTAGCCCAACTAGCTGAGTGAACATCTTCTGCTTTCATTCGATTGAAAGTTGAATGTCAACTTTAGGTACATCACCACATAAGATAACGATTACGACATTGGTGATGTGCACAATTGTAGTGGGAACTAGTTGTTGACCTCATTTTTGGTTGACTATTCTTAGAGAATTAGAAATGGAACCCTCACCAATAGAAAGTCTAAACCCTTCTTTGCTCAACTTGAAGTTCCACATGTTGGTCCTAACCTCTAGCACTTAGTAGGTGGGGTCAGTATGGAGGAGCTCGAGGGGAGTCCCTCATAGAATGGTCTGACATTATGACTAACCCTGGGTGATCTGGTTTTCGTGGGGCTAACTCACACACACATTACACCTCTCACATACCCTAAAAACTTAAGACCCCTTTACTTGGTCCCCTGCTCCTTTTGGAAAGCTCATATGGATGACCCTATACCCCTAGTCTTTGACTAAGAGGGACAGAACCAACATATTGAGCATCAAAATGAGTCCTCACATGGCTCATATTGGTTTGATATGGCTTCATGGCTTGTTGGCCCATTTTAGTCCAAAATCCTAAAATTACCAAAATACCCCTAAAACCCTAATTTTTGTCAAAAATCCCAAAATTATCCAAAATACCCAGATTTGTCCAAATATCATCTCAAACCACTCCCCACCACCTAAATTGACTAAAATTTGCTAAATTTCTGAAATACCCCAAAAAATTGTCAAAATTATAAAAATGCCCCTCATGACCTAAAAATTCCCAAAAATTCCAAAATCATCCCAAATATTCTCAATTTCAATTTTTGATCATCAATTTGACCAGATTTGACCAATTTTACTCAATTTGACCAAAACCCCTAATTNGATGGTCTGACATTATGACTAACCCTGGGTGATCTGGTTTTGGTGGGGCTAACTCACACACACACTACACCTTTCACATACCCTAAAAACTTAAGACCCCTTTACTTGGTCCCCTGCTCCTTTTGGAAAGCTCATATGGATGACCCTATACCCCTAGTCTTTGACTAAGAGGGACAGAACCAACATATTGAGCATCAAAATGAGTCCTCACATGGCTCATATTGGTTTGATATGGCTTCATGGCTTGTTGGTCCATTTTAGTCCAAAATCCTAAAATTACCAAAATACCCCTAAAACCCTATTTTTTTGTCAAAAATCTCAAAATTATCCAAAATACCCAGATTTGTCCAAATATCATCTCAAACCCCTCCCCACCACCTAAATTAACTAAAATTTGCTAAATTTCTGAAATACCCCAAAACATTGCCAAAATTATAAAAATGCCCCTCATGACCTAAAAATTTCCAAAAATTCCAAAATCATCCCAAATATTCTCCATTTCAATATTTGATCATCAATTTGACCATATTTGACCAATTTTACTCAATTTGACCAAAACCCCCAATTTACCCTTAAAAGGTCCAAATGTCTCCAAATTAACTCCAATTTTGGCCCAATTGACCCTAATTTTGCCCNCCCCTAATTTACCCTTAAAAGGTCCAAATGTCTCCAAATTAACTCCAATTTTGGCCCAATTGACCCTAATTTTGCCCAATTTCAATTCCAAACCAAAATTAAATATCTCCAATTCTATTTTAAACAAAATTCAAGGTCCAATTGAAAGCCCAGTTTCATTCAAATCAAAAAGGCCCAATTTTGACCATATGCTCAAATCCACCAAATTAGCCCACCAATTCAATTCAAAATCACTTGAAATTTTTATCAAGTCTTCATGATATATTCCTACTCAAACTCAACATTTAATTAACCCAAAATCAATTTCTATTTTAAAAGCCCAAAGCCCACTACATTTAATTTCAAAAGCCCAAGTCCAAAGCCCGCATGACAATTATTTCTTTCCATGATTCATTTGATTAAAATCATTTTTAAAGTCCTAAATCCAAAATCAAATCATTCCAAATCAAGCATCATGCCAAACTCCACCAAAATATTTCAAAATTCCAAAAATCGCTTCTCATGAAAGTTGACCAAGCCAAGGACAAACTATGAAGCCACTCCTAAGTCATAGATAAGTCATGAGAGCCATGCCACATCATCAATCTATTATTGGAAAGAGGATAAACCACTTTCAAATATCCTTAAGATTCTCTTAACCCCTCCCATGAATCATTCTAACCCGTGATTAGCCAAATCTCTTTGGATAGAGACCTCACCATGCTAATTAAGCTGAACNTACTAAATTTAATTTCAAAAGCCCAAGTCCAAAGCCCGCATGACAATTATTTCTTTCCATCATCCATTTGATTAAAATCATTTTTAAAGTCCTAAATCCAAAATCAAATCATTCCAAATCAAGCATCATGCCAAACTCCACCAAAATATTTCAAAATTCCAAAAATCGCTTCTCATGAAAGTTGACCAAGCCAAGGACAAACCATGAAGCCACTCCTAAGTCATAGATAAGCCATGAGAGCCATGCCACATCATCAATCTATTATTGGAAAGAGGATAAACTACTTTCAAATATCCTTAAGGTTCTATTAACCCCTCACATGAATCATTCTAACCCGTGATTAGCCAAATCTCTTTGGATAGAGACCTCACCATGCTAATTAAGCTGAACCTCCTGATTTCCCTCAGCACCCAAACCAACCTTGAGGGGTGAACCCAACAACAAACCATGATTGGACCCAATTTGACCCAAAATAGCCCTTTCCCCATTCCATTTTGATCCAAGACCTTTACACATGGCAACCCCAAATTGGTTGCACCAAAACCAAGCCCCGAGCCCCCTAAGCAAATGGTGACCCCTCCCTGGGCGGCCAGCCACCTTGGTGGCCGGAAAACACCATGGCCAAGGGAGCCCATAAGGTCAAAACTCAAAATTGAACCTACCTGATGTGCACAACTCCAATTGGACACATGGGCATTTCTTCCATCCACCTAAACAACCATAAATACCCACCAATTGCCCCTAGTGGCCTCTCCAAGCCCTTCTATTTAAACCCCCCCTCCATGGCTAAAGGGGGAGAGCTTGAAATTTTTTGGGGAAACTCTGCCAAATTGCTTCCAAAGCTTCCTTGAGATCTCTTGAGCTTAACCCAACCATCCTTAACCACCCAAATTCACTGCTCAAGCTCAATTTTTTAGCCAAATTCCTAGGCCGAAATAGGACACTCTCCAAACCTCCACCAAATTAAAATTAATTGCACCCACACCATCCCCACAGCAAGAGAAGAAGATCCCACACAAAAACCCCATCACCAGAGCACCCTAAGGTGGACTTTGATCAACCTTCTAAATTGTCTTTGGTAAAAATCATACCTAGGCAATTCACCACAGCTTGGGACTTCATCTGGGAGCTCTTTGGACTCAAGACAAGCTTCCACAAGCATCCAATCAAGGCTAACCCTCTTGGACCAAGGTATTGAAAGTTAAACCTAAACTGAACTTCATTTAATTCTCCATGCTTATAAATCAATTTAAGACTTGATCAACCGTATGGATGTGATCTCCTCGTGAAGACGAGCATTTAAAAAAAAAATTGCACTCAATTTTGTTGAGAATCGAGAGAGATATTAAGCTTTGAAAATGGACGGTTTTCGGGCTAGCTCTATCGGGGACGATGACCGAACGTCGTCCGATGGAGATCCATCAGATGGCTCTGATCAAGTCGGACGAGCCGTGGTGCTAAAAGGCGGAGCTGACGCGGATGGCGGCGCCCTATCCCATGGCGACACGCGGCTCTTCGACCCATACAAGGATCCAATTAACGCTGAATAGTTTAAGTAGGAAATTAGGGGATTTTTCTTATTTATTTAATGCCCAGAAATTTAAAAATGCATAACTTTGTGTAGAAAAATAATAAAAATACCATGTTGCTTAGTGAAGAGAGGGGAACAATGTGGAAATATTTTCAAGTTTATTTGATGCACATATTATATTTAATTAATTAAATAGTGTTTTCCTTATTTTAACTCTCCATTTGCATAGGCATATCACCATGACATGAGCTNTTAATTTTAAACACAATGTTGAGCCATCTTGATAACGTTATAATCCTCTCAGAAGTTCTCTTTTTTTTTTAGGTCTTAATTTCCATTCACTTTTTACGTCACTGGTCTTCTTATCATCGCTGCTATTGGAGTATAATTTTCTCTAAATGCTTTAATGAACTCCTCCCAGGAGATTTCATTGTTCAACTACTTGCTAAATTGAATGCACTACTTTGTTGAGGGCTAGTACTCTGCATCTTTGATCAAAATGAAAGTTTTCAAAATCATCCGCTTTCCATGTCTTTGAAAGTCTGCTGAACTAAGGCTAGCTAGTTTTCTCACTCAAGTGGGGGTTTTCCCATGAACTTGGTTAGTTAGAACATTAAGAGTTTCACAATCCGTTGTTCTCCAAAAGCACTTGGGCCAACAAGTGTTGAAATTTATTCCCATAATTTCAACATCATTTTCATTATTTGAGTCATCAACTCGGTTGTAATTTTGACAGGAGTGGCAGTCATAACTAAATGCATAGCTGTAATTGGTACAAACCTTCAATTCTCATCGTCTCTAGAGTCCCCATTTGTCTTAGTGTCATCACTTTACTCTTAGAAATTATGTTATTTGCCTTTCATTCTGTTTCTCTTCCCATGAGTGCCATTGCAACAAAATCATTGTCAATTTCATGATATTATTAATGAGCGATAATTGATCCAAGTCGACTTGCCTATTCTACCCAGACTCTCCCCCATGCAGACTACTGGTTATGAACCTAAATCCTAGGCTGATACTAAAATTATGACGAGCCATATCCAATTATCTTTTATTCGTGAGACCTGACTTGAGTGATTCGTTTGAATGAACCTGTGAAGGCACCACTTTTGACTCAAATTGAGCCGATTGACCTTTTAGGTAACTTGATCTTGATTGTGGCAATGTGCCGAAAGGAATCTGAGTAGTGAGCTTATAAAATTGAAGAGAAGATATTAAAGAAGAAGTAAATATTCTAATGATTAAACCAATAAGAAGATATTTAAGATAATACTAAGAAGTAAAGAAGCTAATAATTAAGAAATGAGTCTACTATAAAATTGTCCATAGAACCCCCTGACAATCTAAGTCTATTTTATATAAATTTGAAATAAAAAGGTCATTATACAAAGAACTAGAAGAGCTACTATTGTGCCCTCTCTCTCTTGAGTCTTCCCTTGTCTCACCCACATCTTTATCCTTTCCGG
>JXCR01131606.1:46949-57214 GCA_002079205.1 Phalaenopsis hybrid cultivar
TATATATATATATATGTATATATATATATATATATATATGTATATATATATATATATATATATATATATGTATATATGCATGTTCTTTGCAAGTACTAACCTTTCAGGTGGTGGAATGAGAAGACTCGTCAGGTACACTTTTACAATTTACAGTGATTTCTTTTCTCGTACTTTCTACATTATACTTTTATGCTTACGAGCTTGCATGTTAAACAATGATGTCACCCTGCATGAAAATCAAAACTGCTAGGATAGCCACAAAACTGAAACAAAATAAAAATTTAAATCAACCAAGATAAAATTCATCTCCACAACATTCAAAATATAAGACAACTCAAAATTTAATCACAAACATCACAAAACAATAAAACTTCAACTATTCGAAATATAAAACAACTTAAAATTTAATCACAAACATCACACAAAACCACAACTTCAACTAAATTTATGTCTCTATCAGATGATCGGGAATCCCTTGAAGGAGGCAACCTACGGTTGCTAACGAGATTTCTCATGGTCTAAATAAAAGTACGGAATTCATTAAGTTGAGTTTAGTAAATTCATCTGAACTAAGTGAACCCAATAGAAAATAGTGGTGTCGGAACGAGGGAACCGTAAGATCCTAACCAATGTTGCTCTAATCAACTTTAGTATGCCCCCATAAAATATTTAAAGAATTAAAACTATAGGGCCACCTGATTTGACATCATGACTTGACGCACTAGAAATTTTGAATTCATCACAGCGAGGAGCTTGGAGCTAGCATGGTGGGCAACACGACTATCTTCAACAACAAAACATGTCTTCCCCAGCTAAATCAATTTCCTTTTCTTAGACTTAAACAAAAAAATCATAGTACTTCGAGGTTGTTTGTTTATGCAACGTAAATCCTCAATTCATCTTTAGGCATTTGCACAATCGTGTTGTGTAATATAAGCCCTAACTCGCCCTAGGTTTCTGAGGTCATCGTTCGTTATGACCTAAATCCTCACATGTTCCAGGCTATTTGTGTGATCGTTTCACACAAATGTAAGCTCTAACAAGTAAAATTGACAGAATAAAATATTTAAATAATTTTCTCCTCTAAATTAAAGTCAAACCATAAGATAGACTCGGAAGTCATCGAGGTTCTCCTTTGGAGTCGTGACATCCCCTAGCTCTTCCTCCTTTGGATTCCACAATAAATGTTCCAAATTTGAGACATTCCCGTTTCACACCTCTTTATCCGATTTCGTCAAAAAGTCATATCCTTTGACTCCTTTGAAAATAATATTTTCTGATTTTTATCGAGAGTTTTCTTAGGTGACTTCGGTTATCTAGGATGTAATTAACTATAAAGGCTTGTCCTTATAGGAAGCTTTTCTGAACCCAACTTAAGATAAATATTATTTAATTCTTCATATTAAATATGGAAAATTGTTGGCAAACAAAACGGTTTCGCAGACCAAACAGACATCATATACTTCTTAGTTTATTTGATCGAGTCTCACCCTCAAGTATTGTGTTTATCTTTCGGGATTGATAGAGGGTTTGAGGTATATCACTCTTTTATTTAAACTATGAAAAATATGAGGTCAGTTTGATTTCATATTTTTCTAATATATATATATATATATATNTTTTTGTGGGAAATATGTTTTATACACAAAAAATGTCAAATCATGACATAAAATTGTAGTACTATTAGAATGCAAAAGTTAGAAGGATGCAACTTGGTCAAAGATGTTGCCTTTGTTAGCATCAATTTTTTTATGTCACACGTGTAAGGTGTCCATTTGATTGACTCGGAATGATTTACTTCACTCAAAGCATCTCTTAGACCAACACATCCATCTAAAACTTCCTATTATGTCTTTGTGATGATTCAGCCTTACCCGAGAGAATCCACCATTGGATGGCCTCATTCATGATATGGTACATGTTTGATGTCCATTCTAGGGTTTAGAGACCATGATATATTCATATGAGGTCTATGGTCAAGGGAAGTCGTGAAACCTTTCTACATAAGTCTAAAACAAGTTAGGGTTTAAGAAACCCTGCCCGCGCTGTAGTTTAGGGTGCTCGTCAGTGATGGATTATATAAAGAATGACATATAGAAATTCTCTTTTTAGAAGTTATGGGACTATATTTTACTCATATGTAGTCTCTCGTTTCTTGTGAATTGAAAACCCCTTCGCCAGACGATCTACGCGAAATTTTAGTTTTTTTTGGGTTAGAGACTCCTAGGCGCAAGTCCCAGATAAAAACTAAGCTGGCTAAAACACGGTGCCAAGTCCTGGTGCCTAAGCACTCGGCCCAACACCTAGGCGTCAAGCCCAGTGCCTAGGCGCTAGCATCAAGCGTTGGAACAGCCTAAAATGGTCCTGAAACCGAGCCGACAGAAACCCGTCACTAGAAGGCTTATGCCGAGGCGCCACGGGTGCCCAGTGCTAGTTCAGGGAGTGCCAAAAATGGCTCTTAAATAGCCCAAAATGAGCTTAAAACTGATCCGCATAAACCTAGCACCGGGCCCTGACATCTTGGCGCCCCAACTCCAGGGACCCAAAGTAAGGGCGTCAGGCCTAATGCCTAGGCACTAGGGTCACGGCGTCTAGGTGTCATATCATTTTCTGCTCTGATTTTTACTCAGGAATCTCACCCAAAACTCTGCCAAGGGCACCAAAAAAGTGGACCTTGAGCCACTAAAAATGGAGAGTGTGAATGAAAAATAATAAGAGGGGTATCAGATTTTTGAGAGCTTGGGAGGCTAGGATTTGGAAAGGAGAAGGTTTTCTCCTCTTCTTCTTTCTCCTTTTGTTATCCTCTTGCTTTAGCTTTTCTCTCTTCATCTATTAGTTTTCTGAAGAGGGAACTTTGAATTTTTAGCTAAGGAAGAAGCTTGAGGAAGGCGTTGGATTTTTTATTAGGAAGAAGCTCTTGGAAAGTCTTTTTCATCTTCCTCTTCTCCCATCTTTAGAAGAGGAGCTTCCATGGGGCTTTAAATCCATTTTCAAAGAGGAGAAGCTTGATGGAGGACATCTCTGGAGCAAATCCTTGGTGGAGAGTTTATAGGAGTTCTCTTCCTCAACTTCATCTTCTTCTCTTCATTTTATCCATTCTTTCTTCTTCTTTCTCCACCAATTTCTTGAAGAAGCGTGAGTTAGACCTTAGAGAAGCTTCTTGGAGGAAGAACTTCACATCTCCTTTGAAAAAGAAGAGCTTTATCCCACTTGCTACAGCCAAAAATACCAAAGCATCAATTTTTGGTAGGGATGGTTGTCTTTTGAGTACACTCCATTCAAGTTGGTGAAGTCTATGCATATTCTCTACTTGTTTTTTGCTTTGAGAACCATTATCATATTTTCTAGCAAATCTTGCTATTGAACTTCGTGAATGCATTTAACTTCTAGGAACTTTAGAACTTCTTGTCGAATAGGTACGTCCAAGGTAGTGGCTACGACTAACATTTTTTGGTTGATGAGTTTAATGTTAGGGTTAAGTTTGAGTTGGTGGTAAGCAGTATCAATATAATCAACTCCATGCATCTCATTTGCAGTCCACTTGAATATGTCGTGGTAATCCCACAAATTTGAGATAAATTTGTCCTTATGCTTGTGATGTATGTTAGAGCTGATTTGAAATGTTCACTCGCATTCACTTTCAAAGATAGACACTTCTTCAGTGATCTCAGTGGTCTCCAAACTGATCCTTTTAAGAGTGTCAATTTGGGGTGATTTTTCAGTATGTTTCTCACTGTTCATAGATATCACATTTGAACCACCAAACAGTGATGATTTCTCCTCTTCCTAGAACTTTGACAACTATATGATACATGAAAGTTACCACCTCAAATACACTAATAACTGGTCTACCAAAGATGACATTATAAGTGGTCAGAGCATATATCACAATGAAATTTTCCATGGATATGTATTTATTATCTGCTTCTCTCCAAGTTATTGTACGGAGATGACTCCGCATATTTCTTTTCTCTCCCCTAAAAACTGAAGAAAAGGACTCAAAGTACGAGCGAGTTGGGTGTTTGTCATATTCAAATTTTGGAATACTTTGTAAAAAAGGATATTGGTTGAGCTCCTCGTATCTGACAAAATACTCCTTATTTGATGACTACCAATGACTACAATAACAACTATAACATCATTCATAGGGTTCCCACCCGCAAGTAAGTCAACTCCCTTAAAAGTTATCATTACGTGATTGGAAAGGGTGGTTCTAGCCCAACTAGCTGAGTGAACATCTTCTGCTTTCATTCGCTTGAAAGTTGAATGTCAACTTTAGGTACATCACCACATAAGATGACGATTACGACATTGGTGATGTGCACGATTGTAGTGGGAACTAGTTGTTGACCTCATTTTTGGTTGAGGTCTAGTTTTTTCCTCTTTAGTAGTTTAGGGTCTAGCCATAGGACTTTTTTATTGACAATTCCTAGAGAACTAGAAATGGAACCCTCACCAATAGAAAGTCTAAACCCTTCTTTGCTCAACTTGAAGTTCCACATGTTGATCCTAACCTCTAGCACTTAGTAGGTGGGGTCAGTATGGAGGAGCTCGAGGGGAGTCCCTCATAGGATGGTCTGACATTATGACTAACCCTGGGTGATCTGGTTTTGGTGGGGCTAACTCACACACACACTACACCTTTCACATACCCTAAAAACTTAAGACCCCTTTACTTGGTCCCCTGCTCCTTTTGGAAAGCTCATATGGATGACCCTATACCCCTAGTCTTTGATTAAGAGGGACAGAACCAACATATTGAGCATCAAAATGAGTCCTCACATGGCTCATATTGGTTTGATATGGCTTCATGGCTTGTTGGCCCATTTTAGTCCAAAATCCTAAAATTACCAAAATACCCCTAAAACCCTAATTTTTGTCAAAAATCCCAAAATTATCCAAAATACCCAGATTTGTCCAAATATCATCTCAAACCACTCCCCACCACCTAAATTGACTAAAATTTGCTAAATTTCTGAAATACCCCAAAAAATTGTCAAAATTATAAAAATGCCCCTCATGACCTAAAAATTCCCAAAAATTCCAAAATCATCCCAAATATTCTCAATTTCAATTTTTGATCATCAATTTGACCAGATTTGACCAATTTTACTCAATTTGACCAAAACCCCTAATTTACCCTTAAAAGGTCCAAATGTCTCCAAATTAACTCCAATTTTGGCCCAATTGACCCTAATTTTGCCCAATTTCAATTCCAAACCAAAATTAAATATCTCCAATTCTATTTTAAACAAAATTCAAGGTCCAATTGAAAGCCCAGTTTCATTCAAATCAAAAAGGCCCAATTTTGACCATATGCTCAAATCCACCAAATTAGCCCACCAATTCAATTCAAAATCACTTGAAATTTTTATCAAGTCTTCATGATATATTCCTACTCAAACTCAACATTTAATTAACCCAAAATCAATTTCTATTTTAAAAGCCCAAAGCCCACTACATTTAATTTCAAAAGCCCAAGTCCAAAGCCCGCATGACAATTATTTCTTTCCATGATTCATTTGATTAAAATCATTTTTAAAGTCCTAAATCCAAAATCAAATCATTCCAAATCAAGCATCATGCCAAACTCCACCAAAATATTTCAAAATTCCAAAAATCGCTTCTCATGAAAGTTGACCAAGCCAAGGACAAACTATGAAGCCACTCCTAAGTCATAGATAAGTCATGAGAGCCATGCCACATCATCAATCTATTATTGGAAAGAGGATAAACCACTTTCAAATATCCTTAAGATTCTCTTAACCCCTCCCATGAATCATTCTAACCCGTGATTAGCCAAATCTCTTTGGATAGAGACCTCACCATGCTAATTAAGCTGAACCTCCTGATTTCCCTCAGCACCCAAACCAACCTTGAGGGGTGAACCCAACAACAAACCATGATTGGACCCAATTTGACCCAAAATAGCCCTTTCCCCATTCCATTTTGATCCAAGACCTTTACACATGGCAACCCCAAATTGGTTGCACCAAAACCAAGCCCTGAGCCCCCTAAACAAATGGTGACCCCTCCCTGGCAGGCCAGCCACCTTGGTGGCTGGAAAACACCATGGCCAAGGGAGCCCATAAGGTCAAAACTCAAAATTGAACCTACCTGATGTGCACAACTCCAATTGGACACATGGGCATTTCTTCCCTCCACCTAAACAACCATAAATACCCATCAATTGCCCCTGGTGGCCTCTCCAAGCCCTTCTATTTAAACCCCCCCCTCCATGGTCAAAGGGGGAGAGCTTGAAATTTTTTGGGGAAACTCTGCCAAATTGCTTCCAAAGCTTCCTTGAGATCTCTTGAGCTTAACCCAACCATCCTTAACCACCTAAATCCACTGCTCAAGCTCAATTTTTTAGCCCAATTCCTAGGCCCAAATAGGACACTCTCCAAACCTCCACCAAATTCAAATTAATTGCACCCACACCATCCCCACAGCAAGAGAAGAAGAACCCCCACAAAAGCCCCATCACCAGAGCACCCTAAGGTGGACTTTGATCGACCTTCTAAATTGTCTTTGGTAAAAATCATACCTAGGAAATTCACCACAGCTTGGGACTTCATCTGGGAGCTCTTTGGACTCAAGACAAGCTTCCACAAGCATCCAATCAAGGCTAACCCTCTTGGACCAAGGTATTGAAAGTTAAACCTAAACCGAACTTCATTTAATTCTTCATGCTTATAAATCGATTTAAGACTTGATCAACCGTATGGATGTGATCTCCTCGTGAAGACGAGCATTTTAAGAAAAACCGCACTCAATTTTGTTGAGAATCTAGAGAGATATCAAGCTTTGAAAATGGACGGTTTTCGGGCTAGCTCTATCGGGGACGATGACCGAACGTCGTCCGATGGAGCATGTATCCATCAGATGGCTCTGATCAAGCCGGACGAGCCGCGATGCTAAAAGGCGGAGCTGATGCGGATGGCGACGCCCTATCCCATGGTGACACGCGGCTCTTCGACCCATACAAGGATCCAGTTAGCGCTGAATAGTTTAAGTAGGAAATTAGGGGATTTTTCTTATTTATTTAATGCCCAGAACTTTAAAAATGCATAACTTTGTGTAGAAAAATAATAAAAATACCATGTTGCTCAGTGAAGAGAGGGGAACAATGTGGAAATATTTTTAAGTTTATTTGATGCACATATTATTTTTAATTAATTAAATA
Organism: Phalaenopsis hybrid cultivar; assembly: GCA_002079205.1. NCBI lineage: Eukaryota > Viridiplantae > Streptophyta > Magnoliopsida > Asparagales > Orchidaceae > Phalaenopsis > Phalaenopsis hybrid cultivar. The sequence continues at coordinate 54,136 of JXCR01131606.1, forward strand.
GTGTTTTTCTTATTTTAACTCTCCATTTGCATAGGCATATCACCATGACATGAGCTTTTGGATTTTGATTCTACATGTTATTAGAATTTTTTCCATGAATTTTCCAAGGTTAGGGGAGATCTCTAGGCATAGGTATCTAATTTTCAAGTTAATGGTCCTTGTTTTGATATAAAAATTATAATAATTAAAATACTCATCAAAAAAATATAATTTTTTTTTTCTAAGGATCACTGTGGTCAGAGGATCTTAGGAAAAATAAAAATTTGATTTAATTCATTAAAAATATTCCTATTTGTCACTCACCCTAAAAAATAAAATAAAATTAATTTGGAGTANTAAAACTTTTTTTCTAAGGTTCACTGTGGTCAGAGGATCTTAAGAAAAATGAAAACTTGATTTAATTCATTAAAAATATTCCTATTTGTCACTCACCCTAAAAAATAAAATAAAATTAATTTGGAGTAAATAAAAATTTAAATGGCATAAAAACTATTCCACACTGTAATTTAATATCAGGGGAGCTCCTCATACAAATTTTAAGTCAATTAGAGTTAAGTTGACTACTTAAATGAATTAATTAAGTAAAATAATATTTTTTGGCACTAAAATAATTATAATAATTAAAATACAACTCAAAAAACTNGTCAGGGGAGCTCCTCATACAAATTTTAAGTCAATTAGAGTTAAGTTGACTACTTAAACGAATTAATTAAGTAAAATAATATTTTTTGGCACTAAAATAATTATAATAATTAAAATACAACTCAAAAAACTACAAAAGTTGATTTTTGGAGCTCCTTATAACCAGAGGAACCTAAGAAAAATAAAATTTAATTAAAAATAAACACTTTATTTTTTAGCTAATTTTAACCCTTTAAATAATTAAAAAATTAATTAAAAATTATAAAAATTACAAAATTATAAAAACGAACTAAAATGTCACATTTGGCTTCTTTATCACTTGAAACCAATTAAAATAATTTTCCTAATTTTCTAACTCAAGAGTTAATTTTAAAAGCTAAAAAATGAATTTTCTTTAATTTCTCACTAAAATAATTCTAATAATTAAAATATAANCTAAAAGCTAAAAAATGAATTTTCTTCAATTTCTCACTAAAATAATTTTAATAATTAAAATATAAGCCAAAAAAATATAAAATTTATTTCTTTGGGTTTCTTGGACTCAGAGAGAATTAGTAAAAATACAAAACTTAATTTTCCAACTAAATATTATTTTATATTTAATTAATTCTCAAAACAAACAAATAATCCTAATAATTAAGTTAAATCTCTAAAAATCATGAAAATTGGTCCAAGTAGTTCTCTNTAAAACTTAATTTTCCATCTAAATATTATTTTATATTTAATTAATTCTTAAAACAAACAAATAATCCTAATAATTAAGTTAAATCTCTAAAAATCATGAAAATTGGTCCAAGTAGTCCTCTAATCTAGATGAACCCCCAATATTTTTCTTAAGGACAGAAGTCTTATTTTGAGTGAGTTATTAAATTTTCATTGAAAATTCCTATTTTNTCTCTAATCTAGATGAACCCCCAATATTTTTCTTAAGGACAAAAGTCTAATTTTGAGTGAGTTATTAAATTTTCATTGAAAATTCCTATTTTGTATTAAAAATAATTATAAAATTAAATAAATTTGAAAAAATCAAATTTTTCTCCTCTGATGTTTTAATTAACCCATTAGTGAGGTAACATAAAATTTTTAAGTCATTTGAGTCTAATTTAATGAATTATAGGGTATTAAAGCCTTATGGACAAAAGTGTAATTTTGAAATTTAGGCGTTAATGAATATTTAGGCCTAATCAAGAGGGTAAGTGGAAAATAAATGATCTTAAATAACATATCTTGATGATTGAAATACAAAAGGGATAAAGTGGTAGAAACCAACTTNTGTAATTTTGGAATTTAGGCTTTAATTAATATTTAGGCCTAATCAAGAGGGTAAGTGAAAAATAAATGATCTTAAATAACATATCTTGATGATTGAAATACAAAAGGGATAAAGTGGTAGAAACCAACTTCACTTGGATTTTATAAAGGATAAATTTGTAATTTTTTAAAAATTAATGAAGTTTGGAAGAACATTTAAGTAAGGACATATTACGGTGAGGGGTTTGATTTTAGGAGAGTATAACTCATTGATTTTAACCCCTAACCAACGGTTTCAAGATAATTTATAATTTATAATAATGATTAAAGAACATAAAATATTCAAAGAGCTATTTTTCTTAANAATTTTAACCCCTAACCAATGGTTTAAAGATAATTTATAATTTATAATAATGATTAAAGAACATAAAATATTCAAAGAGCTTTTTTTCCTAAAATTACAAATCTACCCATTAAAACTTAAGGGTTTAGTAGTGAGCTAGGCTTAATCAAGTTTTATTTAATAAGGTTTTGAAAATAACTTATAACTAATTTAAGACCTTTCAAAACACTACAAGCCCATCCTTAAATATCAAATTAATTAAATTCTTTAATTAATTANCAAAACACTAGAAGCCCATCCTTAAATATCAAATTAATTAAATTCTTTAATTAATTAAAATTAAATTGCCTTTAAGGGTCTTTACCCATATAATTCTTAAGTAAGATATCAAATGATGGTTAACCCACTTAAGAGATAACTAAAACATCATAATTTATTGAGCATAAGGGTATTGAATGGATGAACTATATAGCAAACATAATAAGATCAAAACAAACTCAAGATAATTCCGGGACTATGAAATGTTTAGGGTATTACCCGAGATTTCTTCAAAATCCCTTAAAAATCTTGTTGGACATCTGAACTTGTTATGATTTGCTTAATATAATCATCCTCAAAATTTAAACTCACTAAGTTATTACATAGGATCTGGTAGACACACTTTAAATTTCTATTTTCTAATTTTTTATAAGCATGCTTTAATTCTTACAAAATTATATATATATATATATATATATATATATATATATATATATATATATATATATATATATATATATATATATATATATATATATATATATATATATATATATATATATATATATATATATATATATATAT
>JXCR01131606.1:57269-69233 GCA_002079205.1 Phalaenopsis hybrid cultivar
CACTTTTTCATTTAAACTATGAAAAATATGAGGTCAGTTTGATTTCATATTTTTCTAATATATATATATATATAAATTAAAATGTCCCTCCGAAGCGGGCGACGGGTTTTCGATTCCGGTGATCGACAGCTTCTAATGGGTTTTCAACCAAAATAGAGCCGACACTAGTTCATCAAGACTCTACTGGTGCCTTTCCTTACTTTTGAGAATGTGCTTCTGGCGCGACAAATCATGCTTGTGTTCACGATAATTGGGTGCAACATTTGTTGTGATTTTGATGGAAGCTCCCAACCTTCATCGATGGAGGCCTATTGAAGAATTCATTGTTCTATGATTTCAATCATAGATACTCGTAGTGAGTGATTTCTAATNAAGACTCGTCAGGTACACTTTAACAGTTTACAGTGATTTCTTTTCTCGTACTTTCTACATTATACTTTTATGCTTACGAACTTGCATGTTAAACAATGATGTCACCCTGCTTGAAAACAAAAACTGCTAGGATAACCACAAAACTGAAACAAAATAAAAATTTAAATCAACCAAGATAAAATTCACCTCCACAACATTCAAAATATAAGATAACTCAAAATTTAATCACAAACATCACAAAACAATAATTGTAACTAAATTAAGGTGTCTCTATCGGATGATCGGGAATCCCTTGAAGGAGGTAACCTACGGTTGCTAACGAGATTTCTCGTGGTCTAAATGAAAGTACGGAATTCATTAAGTTGGGTTTAGTAAATTCATCTGAACTAAGTGAACCCAATAGAAAATAGTGGTGTCGGAACGAGAGAACCGTAAGATCCTAACCGGTGTTGCTCTAATCAACTTTAGTATGCCCCCATAAAATATTTAAAGAACTACAACTATAGGACCACCTGATTTGACATCGTAACTTGACGCACTAGAAAATTTGAATTCATCACGGCGAGGAGCTTGGAGTTAGCATGGTGGGCAACACGACCATCTTCAATAGCAAAACATGTCTTCCCCAGCTAAATCAATTTTCTTTTCTTAGAATTAAACAAAAAAATCATAGGACTTCGAGGTTGTTTGCTTATGCAACGTAAATCCTCAATTCATCTTTAGGCCTTTGCACAATCGTGTTGTGTTATATAAGCCCTAACTCGCCCTAGGTTTCTGAGGTCATCGTTCGTTATGACCTAAATCCTCACATGTTTCAGGCTATTTGTGTGATCGTTTCACACAAATGTAAGCCCTAACAAGTAAAATTGGCAGAATAAAATATTTAAATAATTTTCTCCTCTAAATTAAAGCCAAACCATAAGATAGACTGGGAAGTCATCAAGGTTCTCCTTTGGAGTCGTGACATCCCCTAGTTTTTCCTCTTTTGGATTCCACAATAAATGTTCCAAATTTGAGACATTCGTTTCACACCTCTTTGTCCGATTTCGTCGAAAATTCATATCCTTTGACTCCTTTAAAAATAATATTTCCTGATTTTTATCTAGAGTTTTCTTAGGTGACTTCGGTTATCTAGGAAGTAATTAACTATAGAGGCTTGCCCTTATAGGAAGCTTTTCTGAACCCAACTTAAAATAAACCTTATTTAATTCTTCATATTAAATAGGAAAAATTGTCGGCAAACAAAACGGTTTCGCAGACCAAACAAACATCATATACTTCTTAGTTTATTTGATCGAGTCTCACCCTCAAGTCTTGTGTTTATCTTTCCGGATTGATAGAGGGTTTGAGGTATATCACTTTTTCATTTAAACTATGAAAAATATGAGGTCAGTTTGATTTCATATTTTTCTAATATATATATATATATAAATTAAAATGTCCCTCCGAAGCGGGCGACGGGATTTTGATTCCGGTGACCGACAGCTTCTAATGGGCAACTCCACAACCAAAATAGAGACGACACTAGTTCATCAGGATTGGTCTCTACTGGTGCCTTTCCTTACTTTTGAGTATGTGCTTCTGGCGCAACAAATTTCAACTTCCTTGCTCAGATTAATTCTTTGATCAAATTTTGGAGGTGACAAAATTTTTAATTATCATGCTTGTGTTCACGATAATGGGTGCAACATTTGTTGTGATTTTGATGGAAGCTCCCAACCTTCATTGATGGAGGCCTATTGAAGAATTCATTGTTCTATGATTTCAATCATAGATACTCGTAGTGAGTGATTTCTAATGCGGAGGCTTAAGACGGCTCTTGTCACCTTTCTGACTTTTGACAATAAACCTTTAACTAGGTCGCTCCAATTGTTGTTGTGGTCAAGTATATCTCTTCGGCCCACATCTCATCAGTTTACTTGCGTGAATCTGCATCGAGGCCCCTAGGGGTGAGCATTTGGTAGGTTTGAATAAATAGGTTTTAAAACTTTCGAATTGTTTACAACTGAAATCCATAATCCAAAAAATCTGAACCAACCTAAATTTTGATAAAATTGAACCGATCGAACCAAAATTTAATTCTATTTAAACGGTTCAATTATGAAAAAAGTGGAATTTAATTGTTTAATGAANTTGTCGAATTGCTTACAACCGAAATCCATGATCCAAAAAATCTGAACCAACCTAAATTTTGATAAAATTGAACGATCGAACCAAAATTTAATTCTATTTAAACGGTTCAATTATGAAAAAAGTGGAATTTAATTGTTTAATGAAATTTGACTAAAAACAAGTATTACGAATTACACATCTTATCCACAATATTGATTTGATTTCATGAACCATCTATTTATTTCAATCAAATATTACATATAATAAAAATTTTGATTTTTTTAGTTTATTCCACATAAAATTAAGATATAATAAAAACTTTTAATAAAATATAAGTTTTTGGATTTGTTTGGTTAAGTGAAAATTAAAAACGAATAAAAAATCAAAAACCAAATATTAAAGTTTAACAACCAAAAACCAAAAGCCAATTTTGAAATTGAACAAAACCTAACAAGCTTGGTCGGTTAAGTTAAGTTTTTCAGTTTTGACGAAATAATTAGTTTTTTTTTAGTGTCTAGGACTGAAAGCAAACTCCTTTCCTTCTTATTATTTGTATAATGAGGAGCTTATGTACCCGCACAGGGTTCTAAAAAGTAAAACATAAACTAGTTTAGAGGCTTATGCAGTACGGAACCTGGGCAGACTCATTGTCGACAAGACGTTGGTGTGGATTGTCTTGCTGTTAATAAATGAAGATATGCAGGTTGATATATTGGAACTCTCTTCCTATTTCCTTGAAGAGTTGTCCATCAAGCTTGATGGTGCAACCACGTAAATGTTAATGACTTTGGTGGGAATGACCGACCAACTCGTGTGAGCTTGGAACAAGAACTTGGTTGTGTAGAAGAGTTTGAGTGGAAGAGCTCGCTTGAGAATTAATATTGGGTAGACTCATTTCAAGCAAATTGTAGGAATAATGACATACATTAAAGACACTCACAAAATCCTTTTGAGCAGCAAAGAGCTCTACAACTTGTCACTTACAAATGTATGCCTAAACATTACAATAGATTGGGTCGGTGCTAGGACATTGAATGTAAAACTAGTGGGCTTGATCCGGTAATCCCATGAGACCCATTTAATATTTAGGTTTTCTAGTTAATTAAAAAAACTCATTTTTAGATATGCACATTATCTTAAATAGTGCGGCGAGCGTGGAACTCCATATTAAGATCTAGCGAGGAGATCTTTTATTTCAAGGAGAAATAAAAAAAAACAATGATGGAGTGCAATAGAGAATTTGTGACATAGCAGATGGAGAAATTCAAGGAAGAAATAAATACGATGATAAATAAAGGCGAGCGAAGTTCATGATTCATTCCAAAAATCATTCGAGAAGTCATATGGGATCACCAGGTTCAGTGGTGCATAGGCAAAAACAACAGAGTGTCCAACCACCTAGAGAAGAGCCACCTCAAGTTAGGTTGAAGAGAGCCTTAGATCCAACATTAGAAGAGGTAGAAGAAGTGAACGAGGACAAGTTGTACATTCCAGGAAAAGAGATGCCTGAGTCCTCAAAAGACGAAAAAAGAGAAAGATGAAAAAGAAGATTACTGGAGAATGCATTCCCCCAAGTCATCATGGAAGCAAACTCCCCCTGAAGGTTAAAAATTCCTTCTCTGAAAATCCCTTGGCTTCTTCTCACGTTTTCATGATCTCAAACAGATTGCATGAGCTCACAAATTATAGAAGATCTCATGTTCTCAATGATTCAACATCCTAAAATGTTGATTTTGCATCCTTTTGGGACGTTATATCCTGTATAATTCGCGAACTCATATAATCTGAGAGAGATCTTGAAGGAGTGAGAAGAAGCTGAGAGATTTTCAAAAATGGAGATCCCCTTCTTCCCATTTTTCTTTTTATTTATATACTGAGAAACCTATATACTGATATAAGTGTCTAAAGAATAAATAATAAAATTAGGTCATGTGCCATGTTGTATCGAGTCTAAGTAGACTCGTTGTCGACAAGACTATTGCTGTGAATTATAATGTCGTTAATAAATGACGATATATATGCTGATCGACAGGACTTTTCTTCTTTCTACTTTGGAGAGGTGCCCGTCGAGCTCGATGGTGTAGCCAGGTAGCTGTCAATGAGTTTGGTTGGAATGTTCAAACAACTCTTGTGAGTTTGGAATGAGAACTCAGGTAGTCTAGGCGAGTTTTACAGGAAGAGCTCGCTTGAGGATTAAGGTTAGTAGACTCATTCTGATGAACTCATAAGAATGCTTACACACCTAGAATACACTCACAAATTCCTTTCGAGTGGCAAAGAGCTCCACGACTTGTCACTTGCAAAGGCACATCAAACGAATATGANTAAATATTACATATAATAAAAATTTTGATTTTTTTAGTTTATTCCACATTAAATTAAGATATAATAAAAACTTTTAATAAAATATAAGTTTTTGGATTTGTTTGGTTGAGTGAAAATTAAAAACGAATAAAAAATCAAAAACCAAATATTAAAGTTTAACAACCAGAAACCAAAAGCCAATTTTGAAATTGAACAAAACCTACCAAGCTTGGTCGGTTAAGTTAAGTTTTTCAGTTTTGACGAAATAATTAGTTTTTTTTAGTGTCTAGGATTGAAAGCAAACTCCTTTCCTTCTTATTATTTGTTTAATGAGGAGCTTATGTACCCACACAGGGTTCTAAAAAGTAAAACATAAACTAGTTTAGAGGCTTATGCAGTACGGAACCTGGGCAGACTCATTGTCAACAAGACGTTGGTGTGGATTGTTTTGCTGTTAATAAATGAAGATATGCAAGTTAATAGATTGGAACTCTCTTCCTATTTCCTTGAAGAGTTGTCCAATAAGCTTGATGGTGCAACCAGGTAAATGTTAATGACTTTGGTGGGAATGAGCGACCAACTCGTGTGAGCTTGGAACAAGAACTTGGTTGTGTAGAAGAGTTTGAGTGGAAGAGCTCGCTTGAGAATTAATATTGGGTAGACTCGTTTCAAGCAAATTGTAGGAATAATGACGTACATTAAAGACACTCACAAAATCCTTTTGAGCAGCAAAGAGCTCTACAGCTTGTCACTTACAAAGGTATGCCTAAACATTACAATAGATTGGGTCGGTGCTAGAACATTGAATGTAAAACTAGTGGGCTTGATCGGTAATCCCATGAGACCCATTTAATATTTAGGTTTTCTAGTTAATTAAAAAACTCATTTTTAGATATGCGCATTATCTTAAATAGTGCGGCGAGCGAGGAACTCCATATTAAGATCTAGCGAGGAGATCTTTTATTTCAAGGAGAAATAAAAAAACAATGATGGAGTGCACTAGAGAATTTGTGACATAGCAGATGGAGAAATTTAAGGAAGAAATAAATAAGATGATAAGTAAGGCGAGCGAAGTTCATAATTCATTCCAAAAATCATTCGAGAAGTCATATGGGATCACCAAGTTCAGTGGTGCATAGGCAAAAACAACAGAGTGTCCAACCACCTAGAGAAGAGCCACCTCAAGTTAGGTTGAAGAGAGCCTTAGATTCAACATTAGAAGAGGTAGAAGAAGTGAACGAGGACAAGTTGTACATTCCAGGAGAAGAGATGCCTGAGTCCTCAAAAGACGAAAAAAGAGAAAGATGAAAAAGAAGATTACTGGAGAATGCATTCCCCCAAGTCATCATGTAAGCAAACTCTCCCTGAAGGTTAAAAATTCCCTCTCTGAAAATCCCTTGGCTTCTTCTCACGTTTTCATGATCTCTAACAGATTGCATGAGCTCACAAATTATAGAAGATCTCATGTTCTCAATGACTCAACATCCTAAAATGTTGATTTTGCATCCTTTTGGGACGTTATATCTTGTATAATTCGCGAACTCATATAATCTGAGAGAGATCTTGAAGGAGTGAGAAGAAGCTGAGAGATTTTCAAAAATGGAGATCCCCTTCTTCCCATTTTTCTTTTTATTTATATACTGAGAAACCTATATACCGATATAAGTGTCTAAAGAATAAATAATAAAATTAGGTCATGTGCCATGTTGTATCAAGTCTAAGTAGACTCGTTGTCGACAAGACTATTGCTGTGAATTATAATGTCGTTAATAAATGACGATATATATGCTGATCGACTGGACTTTTCTTCTTTCTGCCTTGGAGAGGTGTCCGTCGAGCTCGATGGTGTAGCCAGGTAGCTGTCAATGAGTTTGGTTGGAATGTTCAAACAACTCTTGTGAGTTTGGAATGAGAACTCAGGTAGTCTAGGCGAGTTTTACAGGAAGAGCTCGCTTGAGGATTAAGGTTAGTAGACTCATTCTGAGGAAGTCATAAGAATGCTTACATACCTAGAATATACTCACAAATTCCTTTTGAGTGGCAAGGAGCTCCACGACTTGTCACTTGCAAAGGCACATCAAACGAATATGATATATCGGGTCAGCACTAGACATTGAATGTACTTTTGGTGCCCATAACTCATTTAATATTGGAGCTTTTCTCTTGCTTAAATAAACTGATTTTTCAATGTATAATATTAAATATATAAATCTAAAAACATTAAATTAAATNATACCGGGTCAGCACTAGACATTGAATGTACTTTTGGTGCCCATAACTCATTTAATATTGGAGCTTCTCTCTTGCTTAAATAAACTGATTTTTCAATGTATAATATTAAATATATAAATCTAAAAACATTAAATTAAATTATGTATGCGAATCCCAGAATTTTAAAAAATAATTTACATACACAAGACCCGATTCTTAAATATTTATTTATCTCACACTAAAACATCAATTTTTACGGGCCGGTTACGACCGTCCATGCATCCTAGAGCACAGCGTTTCCGACCTAAAGGTTCGTCCGCTTCCATAGCAAAACCTACGCCACCATGCCACACGCGCCACAATCATCACCTCGCTCTCGCGTAAGCCGTGCAGCAGCCTCAAGGGCCGTCGACTCCCTCCTCAAATGGATCAGAGCCCAACAAAATCCTCACAACTTGGCCGCCACTCGCCATGACGACTTCATCCACCTCATCCTCTCCCTCACCAAAAACCCACACAAGCTCCACTGCAAACCCTACCGCATTCCCCTTCCCCACCCTCTCCACGACTCTTCCACCGTCTATCTAATACTCGACGAGCGCCCCAACTCGCCCCTCACAGTATCCGCCGCTCGCGAACTCGTCTGCTCTCTCTCCCTCCCTATCAACCAAATCCTTACCCTCTCAGATCTTCGCTCTGGAATACTTCTCACCGGCGAACTTCTATTTGCCGATCGCCGCATCGCAAGGCGTCTGTGTAGCTTTGAAAAGGGGAATAATAAGAAGAGGAAGCGGAGTATGCTGGTGGAGGTGGATTTCACGCGGAAGGTGTGGCCTGAGTATGTGAGGCAAGTGTGCTTCTCGACGGTGCTTAATCTTGGCCCCGGCACGTGCAGCGGCATTAGGGTGGGGAGAGCGTCGCAGGAAAGCGATGAGATTGTCGACAATTTGATGGCAACGGTGGATGGGGTGGTCCGGAATGTTCCACGGAAATGGTCGAACGTTGTGGGGTTTCATCTCAAAACATCGGAGTCGCTGGCTTTGCCGATTTATGAGAAGAGTAATTGGTCTCATAAGAAAGTGGGTGATGATGATGATGACGAGAATGAGGTCAGTGAAGAAGAAGAAGGAATGGAGGATGAGAAGCATAGAAAGGTAGAGAGGAGGGCTGAGGTTGCTACATCGAAGAGAGCAAGGGATGGTGGAGAGGTCGGTATTGTCAAAAAGAAGATTTTGAGATATGGTGTTGGCAGGTAAATGTCTTGAATGAAATCCTTTTGATTGCAAATTTGGTTGCAATTCATTTTGGATAGGTTACGAGAGAAGACATTCTACTGGAGTTCTGTCTCCTGCAGGTTCTGTTACTTATTTTTGTTCTGATAATTTCTTATGGCTGAGTGTTTATTTGTTTCAATTGTTGAAACAGCTGATGGTGTTATACTTGCAATGCCCGTTCTTTCTAGTGGAGATTCAAAGTTCAAAATGTTCTTTTGTTGTGTTATTTTGAGAACATTTCAATTTAGAATGCAGTATAGAAATTTATGATGCTTTTATTTTGCAGTAGTACACATGTACTTGATTCCTCAGTACATTTTGTGAACCATTTAAATCATAATTGAAAGGACATATCAAAAGGATAAATTGTTCAAGCTTTAAAACCATTTCTGCGTATCTGTAACAACAAGCTTGTAATTAGGGTTAGGCCTCTTTTGGTCTTGTACCAAACTGATAAATAAGTAGTGGAAATCTCCTCCAAACAATATATCCATATGTTGTAAAATTTTCAAAGCCGAATTCTTGTAATTTTTTTGTGGTTGCTAGAATTCCACATACCACTTATGCACAAATTTCAATTAAAATATTCAATATTTTAAAATTCTGATTTCTTAAAATTATCAAAATTCCCTTATCCGTATTTTCTTACAAAAAATTGAGAATAACAGTGAAAATCTTCCATGGATTCACTTTTGCTGTAAAAAGATGGTCCTATGTCATAATTGACTCGGATTATTTGCCTTTTTTTTCTAAAAAAGAATAAACACCCAAAATACCTCTGAAAGTGGATTAAAAATTCCAAATAAAAAGTAATACGAAGGAAAAAAAAAAAAAAATCTTAGTTGTACTCCTTGCCTTACCTCTGATGAGGATGACATAATCAGATAGTCGACTTTCAATTATAATTCTAACCTTTATTTGTTGTATTAGTTAACATTTTATGGACTTAAGATAACCTAATTTTGTCATAGTTCATCAAGCAGTGCAAGCCATGCCATTGAATCCTAAATCTACCTACCAACAAATCAACCTCTATGAAATCTATTGTTAGATAATCAAATAAATTTAATCCGTTTGTTTATTAATTAGATGGGTTTTGTGATTAATACATTACTAAGTAAGCTTATTTATAACTTCTTTTCGGATAAAACATTTGTCGATTATAATTGGAGAATACACCTACTCCACAAATATCATAAGTATGCGGTTGAATCTAGATTTGCCCATGGGTTATTCTAGCACTTTACCAATTTAGAAATAATGAGAAAAACTAGAAAAAAGATGGGTAGAGAAAGAAAATCCACAAAAATATGGCTCAGGTTGTTATAATGGTAGAGTAGAGAGAAAATAAATAAAAGATATTGAACCCTTTACTCTCCCCGACATTCATTTTTTGTTGGTAGGCATATAGGGTTTTGAGTGCTATAGGAAATGCTATAGAATGAGGTATGGAAATATAAAATGTACAAATGAATATAGAAGTCTTTTAACCTTGATGCATATTTAGTTTGGGCATCCAACATGTTGGACGGGTTGCTAGATTTTTTGGTATATTGGAGTACATCTCTTGTCGTAGATGGCTTGTTTGGCCTAATTAGCTAGTATCGATGTAGATGGAGTTATTTTAAAGCAACAATCGATGCTTTTTTGTGATAAGCACTCGAGTTAGCCTTGTCGCTAGTTGATAAAGGCCCTTGCCCCAGCTTGGAGAGTTTGCCTATCTCGAGCTATGTCATCTCCTTTGTCATCCTTTTAGTTGAACATGTCTTAAAGACATGCCTCTCTTTTCTTTCCTAGCTTCAAAAATTAGTTTCAGCCAATATATTTGTAATCAAGCAACTATTAAAACACGCCCCCACTAGTTTCAAATGTTTAAGATCAATGGATAGCCGCCAAACCCCTTAACACTTTAAAAGCCTCATGAATCTGGTAAGAAATTATTATCAATATGCAATGCTTTAGTTAATCTAAGAAAGACAAAATGCTATACATATAAGTCTATAATTGAGCGGGCAGAGTTGTTTGATAGGCCGAATTTGGTTGGAATGCGAACAATTTTGGAAACCTTTTTGAAAAGTATATGAATCGAGGTGATGCCATGCCATCTTCTTGCTTTAAGGATGGCATTCCTTATCGTGTGTGTGTGTGTGTATATACATATATATATAAAAAATGAAAATATAGGAAAATATTGAAAAATGTCACTTGATGCTTAAAGCAACCTTCATGTTCTTCACTTGGTTAGCTAAGCATGTCGAGATTAGATTAACCCAAGTTTGCAAAAGTTAATATTCTATCAATGTAATTCAACAAACCAAACTCGAAATTTTAAGCCAACAACGACATGGCATATTATCTCTAATTAAGTTGCTTGCTTGATTGAGATGATAATATTGTATTATTGTTATGATTAAAATCCAATTTATTCCCTAATTTTATGCATTCAAGCTTTTGGTGGTTTTTAATGCATTTGATAGGGAATAAAATCCTATGTTAGCTTATATCGTTTGAAATTAACCTCGTAATCGGCTTCCAACTCTTCATCTAATAACCATTGTATAAAGAAACATATGGCCATTGACAAGATTATTTTATCCCGGTTGGGTAGAGTTCATGACGACATATGATGATGAAATTATAAGATTTTTGTAGGAAAGTGAAAATCCTCATTAGGAAGGAATTTATTTCCTTCTTTCAGAATATTTTCAAGTAATGACATTTTCTTTTATTTATATTTTCTATGTTATGTTCTTCTCTATTTAGAGAGTTTCCTATTTTATTTCTTTTGTTATATATATGTATATGTTGTGTAGTGTAATGCATGAGAAACGATGGAATAAAATTATTTTTTGGGTTCTACAAGGTATCAAAGATATAAACTTAGAATCCTCCTTCGTCTTCATTCCCAGTCATAGCCGCTGCTCATCTTCGATGCCGAAGTGTGTCGTAGTTTCTTTGCATCTCGTGCCGAGCCGTTCTCTTCATCTCGATCGTCTNAAGATATAAACTTAGAATCCTCCTTCGTCTTCATTCCCAGTCATAGCCGCTGCTTATCTTCGATGCCGAAGTGTGTCGTAGTTTCTTTGCATCTCGTGCCGAGCCGTTCTCTTCATCTCGATCGTCTCCAATGACGCTTCGATCTTCACACCTTCAACGACTGTCTTCGATGTTGCTTTTGACTTCTTTAGCGTCGTCTTTGTTCTCTATCTCCGACATTTTCATCTCCAGCGACGTCTCCATCTCCATCCCTCTCGTTCGCAAGAATCGAACTGGATGAAGATATTTGGAGTTGTCGTTGACACACACAAGTCGTCTCGTNCTTTGACTTCTTTAGCGTTGTCTTTGTTCTCTATCTCCGACATTTTCATCTCCAGCGACGTCTCCATCTCCACCCCTCTCGTTCGCAAGAATCGAACTGGATGAAGATATTTGGAGTTGTCGTTGACACACACAAGTCGTCTCGTNCATTTGTCGATTATAATTGGAGAATACACCTACTCCACAAATATCATAAGTATGCGGTTGAATCTAGATTTGCCCATGGGTTATTCTAGCACTTTACCAATTTAGAAATAATGAGAAAAACTAGAAAAAAGATGGGTAGAGAAAGAAAATCCACAAAAATATGACTCAGGTTGTTATAATGGTAGAGTAGAGAGAAAATAAATAAAAGATATTGAACCCTTTACTC
>JXCR01131608.1:7604-26188 GCA_002079205.1 Phalaenopsis hybrid cultivar
CTCGCGAAGGCTCGGGAGAGTGAGTGAGGTTATACCTTTGCTCTGAGAGGTTTGGCCTCAATCAGAGGTTCTTCACACCTTCGTTGGGTCCCAAAGAGCTTAGGGATGAAGCCTATGGCTCTGGTGTAAGGCCTGTATATGATTTTGACCACAGCTGATTTTGGGTGATGGTTGAAAGCTATGGTAGAGGCTATGTCATAGGGGAAATTGATGGGGGTTTAGCTTCCTTCACTGTTGTGAAGGTGTAGAGCCAATTTATTTGAAATTTGGTGCTGTGTATGTTTGGATTGGAGTTTGTCCTAGTTTCAGGCAGGAATTCAAACACAAAATTGGATTTCTGTGGTGGAATTGGGAGAGGGAAATGGATTGCAATGTGCTAAGGGACTCTTAGAGAAGCTCTCTGAGGAGTTTGGGAGGCCTTGGTGAAAATTTTTTTTACCACCCTATTCATGGCCGTGGGGGTGCATTTTATAGAAATTGTCCAAGGGGAAGCTTGGCTGGCCAATGGATTTTATAGAAATTGGACAAGGGGAAGCTTAGCTGGCCAATTGAGGGGTTAGTCCCACTGCTTAGGTGTCAAGTAGAGGAGCTCTCAGCTCAATTTGGGCTGAGGTGGCTTCTTGGCATGAATTTNCGGAGAACAAAAATCAAGTGATTTTGATCTCTATGTACTACAAATTAAATGTTTTAAGCAAATTAGGGTTTGCTCAAAACAGTAATGTTGTTTATTCTTAAAAATCATGAAATTATTTCCTAAGACTACTCTGGCCATAGGGAACTTACATGAATCAAAATTATAAAATTATTTCCTAAGACTACTCTGGCCATAGGGAACTCACATAAATATTTGTAGTTGTCTAAAGCACATGCAATTTTCTATAATTATTTGAACAGAAAATGCATAAGAACTTAGAACAAAGCCATATGCAATTTTCTATAATTATTTGAACAGAAAATGCTTAAGAACTTAGAAAATTATAAATTATTTCCTAAGACTACTCTGGCTATAGGGAACTCACATGAATATTTGTAGAATTTTCTGGTATGAAATTTTCTATAATTATTTGAACAGAAAATTCTTAAGAAATTAGAAAATTAAGATCTCCCACATACAATTTTCTATAATTAATTTGAATGTAAGACTACTCTGGCCATAGGAAACTTATATGAATTTTTGTAGAATTTTCTAAGCCACATACAATTTTCTATAATTATTTGAATAGAAAATACATAAAAATTTAGAAAATTAAGATCTCTGTCTAGAGATCTCCTATGTCTTTGGACGGGTGCATCAAAACTTAGAAAATTAAGATCTGTGTCTAGAGATCTCCTATGTCTTTGGAAAAATGCTTAATCAAAACTTAGAAAATTAAGATCTATGTCTAAAGATCTCCTATGTCTTTGGAAAAATGCTTTAGAACTTAGAAAATTAAGATCTCTGTCTAGAGATCTCCTATGTCTTTGGAAAAATGCTTAAATCGTCCTTCTAGACAGAGGCTACAACATATAAAAATTTAGAGTTAAGATATTAATTCCATATGAATGGATCTAGATTGAGGCTACAACGTATAAAAATTTGGGGTTACGGTGATAATCCAATATGAATGGAGAATTGAAAAACCCTAACCCTAATTTAATTTTTAAAAAGAATTTCTGCATCAAATTAATGTGAAAATAATTCTATATGATTCTCCTCTGTTCACTGAGCAAGAGGGTATTTTTGTTTTATTTTTATGAAATTTCTACCAAAGATATGGATTTTTGAAGTTTAGGGGCTATTTTCTGAATTTATTAAATACCCCTATTTATTTATTCAAAACCACGGTTGACTGGATCATCGGATCAGTCGCACAGCCACGCGACGCACTTCTATTTGACGCCGCCTTCTGAGTCAGCTTCCACGTGGCCCGCCATATCGTTCCAGAGGATCATCCAGCTTGATCTCCGCCGTCCATTCAATACACGCGAGAATGGACGACATCCGTTCATTGTCCCCGATGGCCTTAACCGAGAGCCGTCAAATTTAAAACCTTAATATCTCTCTCATTTCTTAATGGATTTTGATGATTTTTTTAAAATTGTTCGTATTGAAGAGACGAACACATCTATATGGTAAACATACTATGAAATCAAGCCATNTTAAAAATTAAAAAAATAAAATAAAATTTTTTACCCATGAGATAAATATCAAGCTTAACCATGGGTTTGTGGATGGTTTTAAACTCAACTCTAGAGTCTAGGATGAGTTAAGGTAAGGCTCATTTGACCATACCAAGTTGGTTTGGGTTAGAGTCTAGGATGAGTTAAGGTAAGGTTCATTTGACCATACCAAGCTCAATTGGTTTGGATTGATGAGTTATGGTAAGGCTCATTTGACCATACCAAGCTTAATTGATTTGGATTTGGCCATAAGTCCAAATGGTGCACATGACCAAATCTTGTGTTTGAACTAGGTTAGGCATGTCAATTGGCCCAATTAAATGGTCGAATGACCAAAGTTTGTATTTGGACTAGGTTAGACATGTTAATTGGCCAAATTAAATATGGCATTTGGTGTAATAGACCATGAGGAACAACTTTCATGAAGGGTGAAAGTCATTCTGAGGTCAATTGGTTAATCAATTTGGTGGATTTTTGTTTTTTGACCCATTTTAAGCATGTTGGGCTAAGATTGGGTCAAACTTGGGCTATCCAAGGGCTAAGTCCAAATTTATTGTTAGGTTTGGTGTAAAACATCATGATGAACAACTTTCAGGAAGGATGAAAGTCATTTTGAAATCAATTTGGTAGTGAATTTAGTGGATTTTGATGATATTTGGATTTAGACCCAAATTAGGCATATGGGGCTAATTTGGGTCAAACTTGAGCTAGCTTTAGACTAAGCTCAAATTGGGTATTGTGTTTGGTCACAAATGACCTCATAAAGGATTTTCAACAAAAATTGAATGTCAATTTGAGTTTTTTGGCCACAAAATGACCTCACAAAGGATTTTCAACAAAAATTGGATGCCAATTTGAGGTTTAGGGCATTCAATATTGAGATTTGTGGTGTTAGCCAATATTGGGGCTAATTTGGGGCAGGTTTAAACCAAATTAGATGATCAAAAGGTTTTACCAATGCAAATTTATGGTCAAATTTGATGTAAAATATTGCTATGAGGCAAGTACAACATTTCTTTGGGCCAATTGGTATGGTTATAAGTCCAATTGATGTGATTTGGTCATTTAACCAAAATTAAGATTCTGACCTAAATCAAAATTAAGCTTAATTCAGGGATCAATTGAGATCTGGGATGAGTTTTGATCAAAATTTGGTATTTTGGGTAGATTTGGGAATTTTTAGCCAAAATTGGGGTCCCAGGGGCAGTTAGGTAACTTGGGGGTGTTTGGGGCAAAAGACCCAAGATGAGCATTTCAAGTAGTATTGGATAGATATCCATTCTAAATGAACCATGGATCAATAAAATCCCCATTTTGGGTCCGTATATATTAGTCTTAGTCAGGGTATTGTGAGAGTATGACGAGGGTATGGTGAGGGTATGGTATATCTTAGCTCCAAACCAACATCCAGGGTCAATCCTAAGGCCAAGTAACCCTATAGGAACTCTCCTTGAGTTCCCTCATAATGACACCTACTAAGTGCTAGAGGTTAGGACCAATATGTGGAACTTCAAGTTGAGTAAAGAGAAGAGGTCTACTAAGTGCTAGAGATTAGGACCAATATGTGGAACTTCAAGTTGAGTAAAGAGAAGAGTTTTGATACTAAGTGTTAGAGGTTAGGACCAATATGTGGAACTTCAGGTTGAGTAAAGAGAAGAGTTTTGAGTTTCTAATGGTGAGGGTACCTTTTCTAGTTTTGGAACTCCAAGTTGAGTAAAGAGAAGAGTTTTGAATTTCTAATGGTGGGGGTACCTTTTCTAGTTTTCTGGACGCTGAGTAAAGAGAAGAGTTTTGAATTTCTAATGGTGAGGGTACCTTTTCTAGTTTTCTAAGACATCAATAGGAAAGTCCTATGGCTAGACCTAAGCTACTAAAGAAGTTTCTAGACCTCAACCAAAAGTGAGGTCAACGAGTGTTGCACTATAATTCAAAAAAAGCTTCCTGAAAAACTTAAGGATTGTGGAAGTCTTACAATTTCTTGTGTTATTGGTGAACAACTTTATGGAAAAGCTTTATGTGATTTAGGAGCCAATATTAATCTTATGTCGTTCTCAATTTTTAGATGGTTGGGCTTAGGAGATATTTCACCTGTGACTGTAACTTTTCAATTAGTTGATTGTTCGATTAACTATCCTAAACAAGTTAAAGAAGATGTGTTAGTAAGCATTGATAAATTTATCATTCTCGTGGAATTTATTGTAATAGATATGGAGGAAGATAAGGAAATTCCTATCATTTTAGGAGGACCATTCTTTGCCACTAGAAGAGCTTTGATTGATGTGCAGAAAGAAGAATTAACTATCAGAGTTAGTGATCAAGAGGTTACATTTAATATTGTAAAATCAATGAGATACCTTGCAAAAGAGCAAGAGATTGAATGCTTCAGAATTGATATTATTGATTATTTAAGCCATGAATATTTCAAGAAAACATTTGAAAGCTAATTTGAAAAGGAATATATGGGATATCAACATGAGGATACAATTCAAGATGAATTTATGGAATTGAGTAAAGAAGATTTAGATTATGTTCAAAAAAAATTTGAAATGTTAAATCCTGCAGAAAGTAACAAAAATCTGATTTCATCTATTGAAAAACCTCGTGAACTAGAACTCAAAACACTTTCTGCACATTTAAAGTATGCATTCTTAGGAGATTTATCTACGTTGCCTATTATAGTATCCTCAGAATTAACTGATATGCAAGAACAACAGTTGTTGGAAATGTTGAAAAGGTATAAGAAAGCGTTTGAATGGACATTAGCTAATATTAAAGGAATCAGTTCTTCAATTTGTATGCATAAAATTTTATTGGAAGATCAACATGAACCAAGAGCTGATCCTTAAAGGAGATTAAATCCTATGATGAAAGAGGTTGTTAAGAATGAAATTTTAAAATGATTAGATGTTGGAATAATATATCATATTTCAGATATTGCTTGGGTAAGTCCAATTCATAGTGTTCCAAAAAATAGAGGTGTGACTATAGTGACGAATGATCATATTAAGTTAATATCAACAAGACAAGTCATTGGTTGGAGAATCTGCATAGACTATAGAAAATTAAATTTTGCCACTAGGAAGGATCATTTTACTTTACCCTTTTTGGACCAAATGTTGGATAGTCGGGCTGAGCACAAATATTTTTGTTTTCTATATGGATATACCGGTTATCATCAAATATCAATTGCTCCAGAGGTCTTAGAGAAAACAATATTTACTAGTTCTTATGGAACTTTTGCTTTTCGGTGAATTCCCTTTGGGTTATGTAATGCACCTACAATATTTCAAAGATGTATGATGTTAATTTGTAGTGATTTAATTGAAAAATGGATTAAAGTCTTTATGGAAAATTTTTCTGTGTTTGGAACTTCATTTGAAATATGTCTAAATCAGTTAGAGAAATTTCTGGAACGATGTGAAAGACTAATCTCATACTGAACTATGAGAAATGTTAACTTATGGCTGCAGGAGGAATTATGCTTGGCATAAATTTTCCGAAAATGGCATGGAAGTAGATCCTACAAAAATTCAGGTTATATCAAACCTACCTCCACCTACTACAGTAAGAGTAGTTAGGAGCTTTTTAGGACATGCTAAATTTTACAGGTGATATATTAAAGATTTTTCAAAAATTACTAAACCTTTATGCCAACTTATGGAAAAAGATACAAATTTTGACTTTAACCAAGATTGCCTTAAAGCCATTGAAACTTTAAAGGAAAAATTGATCACTGCTCTTATAGTTGTTTCACCTGATTAGGAGAAACCTTTTGAATTAATGTGTGATGCTAGTAATTATGCAATTGGAGTTGTTTTAGAGCAAAAATATGATAAGATTTTTAAGGTTATATACTATGTTATTAAAACTCTTAATGATGCTCAAATTAACAACACCACCACTAAAAGATAGTTATTAGCTATTGTGTATGCTTTCGATAAGTTTAGATCATATCTAATTGGAGCTAAATGTATTGTGCATGCTGACCATTAGGCTATTTAATATTTAATGCAAAAGAAGGATGTGAAACCAAGAATATGTAGATGGGTACTTCTGAGGCAAGAGTTTGATTTTATAAGTGTCGATAAAAAAGGGATTTGTAATCAAATTTTTGATCATCTATGTATGCTAGAATAGGAAGAAATACTCGATATGGAAAAAAGAATTAACAAAACTTTTCATGATGAAAAACTTTATGATGTAAAAGGATTGGAAATACCATGCTATATTGTAAATTATATTATTAGTGGTATTTTACCTTATGGGCTGACAAAACAATAAGAAAAGAAATTCATTTATGATGCAAAATCATTTTTTTTGGATGACCCTTATTTGTATAAACAATGCAGAGATTTAGTAAAGAGATGGTGTGTGCCTTATAGAAAAATTCAAAATATTATCCAAAAATGTCATGATTCTAAATTTGGAGGTCATTTTGGGACTGAAACAACTATTCATAAAATTTTGCAGTCTAGATTGTATTAGCCTAATTTTTTTAGATATGTTAATATATACATAAAAACATGTGGTTGGTGTCAGAGAGCAAGTAATATTTTAAAAAGAAATGAATTGTCTCTAAATTTTGATTTAGAAATTGAAATTTTTTTATGCATGGGGATTGGATTTTATGGGACGATTTATACCTTTATTCAGAAATATTTATATATTGATTGTAGTGGATTATATTTCAAAATTGATTAAAGTAATCACTTTACCTTGATGTGATGCTTGGAGTGTTTTAAATTTTTATTAAATTTTTTTACAAGATTTGGAATGCGGTAGTAATCATTGCTGATGGAGGATCTCATTTTAGAAATGTAACAATTGCTAGATTGGTAGAAAAATATAATATAATGCCTAAAATTGCAACTACTTTTCATCCCGAGACTAGTGGTTTAGCTGAAGTATCTAATCGTGAAGTTAAGAGAATTTTGAAAAAGAGTGTTAATCATAGTAAAATTGATTGGTTTGTTAAATTAGATATAGCATTATGGACATACAGGATAGATTATAAAACACTTATAGGAATGTCCCCTTATATATTAATTTTAGGGAAGACTTGTCACTTAACAATAGAATTGGAGCATAAAGTTTATTGGGTTGTAAAGAACTTCAATTTTAATTTGAAAGAAGCTAGTGAGAAAAGATTATTACAATTGAATGAGGTTGATGAAATTATAAATGAATTTTACGATAATGCAAGGAATTATAAGGAAAATATTAAAGAATGGAATCATCAAAAGATAATAAAATGATATTTGAAACTGGACAGGAAGTTTTATTATATAATACAAGATTTAAATTATTTTCTAGAAAACTGAAGTCTAGTTGGAACGTGTCATTCAGAGTTATAAAAGTCTATCCCTACGGAGCAATTAACATTAAAGATCTTAAGACTAGAATGATATTTAAATAGAGTAGGCACAGATTGAAACTATATTTTAATGGTCAAATACTAGCTTTTAAAAAGACTAAAATGTTAGGTCACCCAGAATAAAGACTGGGAATGTCGGGATGACAAAATTAAACCAATCGGTTTGTGGGAGGCAACCCATATTTATCATTGTTTACTTTGCTTTTGAGCTTTTGTTTGAAATATTTTACATATATTTAGAATTATGTCTTTATCTAGTCTGTCTATTTGAAAAATATATATAGAAACATATTTATTTACCTAATTGTATGGAAAAATTAAGAATTTATTAGATCAAAATTGATATAGTGCTATTTTTGGAACTGACGCATGATGCACTGCGGTGATGAAAATGACTTAAAACATTTCAAAATAAGTTTTTTATTTTTGGCAGTTTCTTGTCCTTATAACTCCTAAAAATTGATTCCTAAGCCTATTTTAAGAGGAAAAATGAGGGAAATGCTACTAAATCTCAAATCCAATGATGTTTCACACCTAAAAGACTGCGAGGTTTGGAATTTTCAACCAGAGAAAGTTCATCGGTTTTGATGCGCACAAATTGCATGATCGTGTTTTAGTGAAGAAGTGGCTAATCAAAGAGAAGTGGTTTGTTAATCGAAGATTCAACACACTTAATACTCGAGTTGAAGAGATCATTGTGCAGAGAAGTTGGGATGTGCTTTGTTACACTACTACCGCCGCAGGCATCCTTGTGGTGGAAGAGTTTTATGCAAATCTTCATGAAATCAAAAAAGGATTTTTATATGTGCGAGGCAGGTTTTTGCAATACACTCCTTTAAGAATGAATGAGATGTTTATGATTGAGAATATGCCTATCTTCCATAATGCAAATTTTACCCCTACGAGAAAATAGTTGATGGATCTTCCAGAATGCAAATTTTAAGAATGAATGAGTTGTGATGAGTTTTCTGCAACACAAATAAAAGTCTACTTCCTAGTATGTATTCAATTGGAAATACCTTACAAAAGTTGGGAAAAATGCTTCTTCTTTGGAAGTTGATGGATCCAGAAATCTATTGCAGCTATATTGGAATGGGAGATGAAAATGATATGAATATGCTGATGGATCAGGAATCCCAAAATTCATCACCTATTCAGCCTTACTTCAATTCGAATGCACTTTTGAAAAAGATTAAGAAGATATAAAAAGCAGTGTGAAATCTAATGCATGCAATTGAAAATATTTCTGAAATGTCAAATCACTTAAATTGGAGACTTAAAGAACATTTTGAACATACTGGTCGTATTGAAGATGGTTTGGTGTGTATGTTCAAGAAAAATACTTGGATTGGAGAGGATTCAACTGATGAGTTTCCTTACTGACCCTTCTACAACTTGTATGTACATTAACAATATATGAGAGATATCAAGGAGGACGAGAGTGAAGAAGTTTTTTTAACTTAGTTTATGCATGGAACGTTTTGTTTAGTACTATTTGTTTTAGTACATTGCAGTGTTGGATTGCATTTACTTTTACTTTTGAAAAATATCTATGTTTATGCTTTCTATTTAGATGTTAGATTTCAGTGATAGGATGCTTGGCTTACTTTAAAACACTGAAATAGATGTTTGTTGCTTGATAAATGTTAGTTTGTAATAGCGCAGATTATATATATAAAAGTGAGTTTTTTATTGTTTATGAAAGTTTATTGTTAGAATAATTTTTATCTATGTTTAGAAATGATTGTTTGAAGTAATTAGAGGTTGACGTAAAGCGGTATGGACCAGATTTCCATAAAAATTGAAATCTACTGAATTTATGCTCTGGCGCCTGATGTGCTAGAATGGCGCCTGATGTGTCATTATATAGAGCATTGGCACATGATGCGCCAAAAACCTAAATACACTTCATTGCCTAGAAACTGTGAAATCGCACGAACAAGTTCCATTTTCATTGCTTGGCTTGTCTTCTACCTCTAAACCTTGACCTAATGTTTTACATTGAGGGCGAAAGAGAAGATTTTGGAGGCCAAAAATCATAGATTTTATATTCTCTTGGTAAGAGCTTCACTTTAACTTAGAAATTTTTTATTTTCACCATAAATTTTTCCTACATTGTAAAGGATCTAAAATTTGGGATTTTTTTGAAGAAAAAGCTTGAAGAAAACTCATGATGAAAAGTTTCTTACCAAATAATCTAGCTTGAGGATTTAGATTTTTTATTTAGAAATTTATTTGGAATTTATTAGAATTTTCATAGATTTTCCAATGGCTCCCCGAGTGAAGAGAGGAAGAACATTCAAAGATTTTGATTCACGAAGATTCATTAACTTCAAGGCCCAACATAGTTATAATAGTCAAATGGAAACCAGAAGATTGATTTAAGAGCGGGCGTTTGCAAACCTGGGTAGTGAGATCGAATGGTTGATCTTCAGCAGAATCTGGGAAAGATTCTTCTAATTCACTGCAGTAACAATTGTCCCCATGATGTGGGAGTTATATGCTAACCTAAGGTTCACTACAGGTGATCACATCTTTGTTAGAGGTAAGCAAGTACAATTTACTGCTAATCGAATAAATGATTTTTTATGGACTACGGAATTTATATCATGATGAGTATACTGCATTTGTGATGACTGATTAATCACTAGATGAAGTGATTTTCTTTTTGACTAATGGAAAAGGAGAATGGAAGATTAAGAATAACAAAATAGTTAACTTCTCTGCTTCCTTATTGACTAGTCAGTCAAAGGTATGACATCACTTAATTTCTACTAAGTTATCACCAACGAATCATCTTGCTGATGTGAAAAATGATAAAGCGGTGTTGAATTATTGCATTCAGAACATGAAAGCAATAAATGTTGGTGCACTCATAGTTCATCATGCTTGAAGTATAGCTTGTAGTTCTACATCTAGTGGTTTGGGATATCCTGCCCTGATTTTCACTTTATGTGAGCAATCATGAGTAGAGTCCCATAGGAAAAGAAGAAAGATTACAACCAACATATTGTATTGGGAGGCATATGATTTAGAGAGTGGAATCATTTGTTGAATCTAGAGGTGGTAGAAGGAATAGACTCTCTGCATCTATTTTAGGAGCATCTACTTCTCACTCTGCTTCACTTGAAAAAATTATGGAGCAGCTTATGATTCAGCAAATGGACATAATTAATATGCATAGTCAAATTGGAGATATTGGAGCAAGAAATGCTTAAAATGATGAATATCATTAGAGGAGATTTCAACATGACATAGATTTTAAGAATACTACGGTGAGACATCTTAGGGGTGAGCACAATGTGGAATTTCCTCCTTGCCCTAGTTTCACTCCTTATGCTCCTATTCATGATGAAGATGAGGAAGAAGAAGAAGAAAATGATGAGGAGGAGAGTGATGAAGAGGGATATTTTTAAGAGTCTAGTTTAGATTGTTTTGATGTTTGTTTGTTATTTGTGATTGTATTGTGATGTACTTTATTTGGGAACTGTTGAAGTAGACTTTTATTTGTGTTTTGGACTGAAATTGTAATAGTAAAGTAGATTTTTACTTTTCCTACATTTTTAGTTTTTTCAGTTTTTATTTTTTAATTTTTTTATTTCTATTTTTATTTCTCAACAAATTCTTTAGAATATGTTATGTCTTATTTAATGCTTTAAAGCTTGTATGTTCTAAAAGTTAGTACCTGCAGTATACCAAAGCCCAGTTTCACAATCAGAAATCCTCTATAGGTTAGTTTTATTTTCATGCATTTATTTTTTCTTTCACTTATTAAATTTTGTACTAAAATATTTTTTAAAAAATTTACTTAAAAACTTAAGTTTTGGGGAAAGAAAAATTTCTTTTGAAAAGAAGTAAACTAAATTTTATTTTTTCTCAATTTACTATTTTTTTAAAATTAATTTAACATGACCTGGGACATTGAGATTAAACTTTAAATGACTGTACTTATGTTTATAAATAATATGGTAAATTTTGGTTAAAACTTTTTAATAATAAAGGTCAATTCTGAAGTAAAGATATTTGGCATGATAGGATAAGACTGTGTTTTTTCTATTTAAAGTAAAGATAATTGTATATTTGAATTATTAAGAATTTTATGGTTTCATGGAAGAAGAAAAGAATGGAACTTTATGAAAAATCATAAACTGATATGAATTTATTAAGTGCAGAAAGGTGAGTTTTAACTTTGAGAAGAGGATAGTAAAGTTCAAAACTATTAAGGACTATCCAAATATAATAATCCTCACTTGAAAAAGGAAATGAAAAAGAAAAGAAAGGATTGAAATGATCCTAAAAGAAAAGGGAAAAAGAAAAGAAAATTAAAGTGAGGAGATGTCTAATCAAAATTGGCTTCACTTGAATCAACTTAAGGAAGGAGCTTTATTACATTTTCTAAACTTGTATTGAAATATTGGTAGTATTACTAGTAAAATTTTCATAAAGTTCTTTTTCATATGGATGTTTTAAATATCCTTAATATGAAAAATTGCAATTCTTCTTGAAATAAACACAAATTCAGAAATCTTAAATTTGATCACTAAACACTCTTAGACTTAGAGTTTGAATCTAAGTTATTAAGGGTTTTTCATGAATTTTGTTATTCTATTTATTAAACTAAAGTATAGAAGTTATGAATTGATCCCTATCCTAAGTCATATGCTTTTATGTAATAAAAGTGTCACTTGAGGACTAATAACATTTAAGTTTGGCAGATTTTGATACACTAAAATAATATTTTTTTAAGTATATATTTTATGTCTATTTTTGGTGATATTACACTTTATAGAAGGGTTTTTTTTGTTTTTATTACAGATAAAACTTTTTTAGGCATTTGGAGCAAAAGTAGCAAAAAAAGACAAATTTTAGAGCCAAAACAGCACATTTTGGGAGTGTGGCACATGATGCACCAGATTGGCTGCACCAGAGATGACTTTTTTGCGGATTAAGGCGATTTGAGTTGAACTTTGCATGAATTTTCGTAGGGACACTTGTTCTAAACAATTTTTGGAGTAATTTAATGCATTTAGACACTTTGGAAGGTTCTTTTAAGAAGTGATATGTCTCTTAGATCAAATGACACATCTTTTGAATTCAAAACAATTGACTTTTGGAGGGAATTTTGAATTTTTTTTGAAAGGTGGCAGCCTAAAATAAAAGAGAAAAACTTCAAGGAGTTTTATGTGACGTGAAAGGGGGTGGCGAGAAAAGGGAAGAGGAAGAGACAAAGAGAGAAAGTTAAGGGCTTCGAGATTTTCTTCTAGGGTTGTAAGAGAAGAGGAAAGGTGAGAGATTTCTTCTTCATTACACTTCTAAGAGAGAATGGAGAGAGCTTGTAAGGAGAGAAAGGCTTGGAGAGAACTTCTAGGGATTTTCTTACGAAGGATTGTGAGATAAGTTGTGTTATTTATTTGTTTTGTTTTGTAACCTTTTTTTATATATGAAATCTGTTTTTCATCGTATCCTTCTAATGAATTTTGAGTAGTCTTCTTTATCATTCTCCCTACTTTAAAATATGGCTTTGTGTAGAAGTAATTTTTTTTTCTATGGTTTTAAATGTTAATATTTTGTCATTATTTGAGCTACAATCTTTATTTACTTTTTGATCTGATTAATTGAAATGTTAAAATGTGTTGAGAAACATATGTTCTAAAAAGGTTATGATTTCTACAACATGGGGAGAATCACATTTGATTTCATGAGAGAGTATGTCATACATGGAATTGAGGGCAAATAAATAGGGAAATATACATTGTTGGATGAAGAATTAGAGATTTAAAGGTGACAAATTAAAATCCCTACTTTTGCTCTAGCTGATTAGAAACTAATGCAAGATTTTTAGCCCATAGGGGAGAGAGTAGTGGGAACTCTAGAGTGGTATCTGGTATACCCCCATTTTAACCGTGGAATTCGGGACCAAACTCTGGATTAGTCAATTTTATTTATAACACTCAGAAGAGGGTAAAGAATAGGATTGCTCCTATTTCGCACAAAACAGTCTATATTTATATATTTTCAAAATTATTTTAATTTTTTTAAAATTCATATGCTCATTGTAAGGGGAAGGATGCTTTCTTAAATTTGAACTTTCTGTCAACAAAAATTTCATTTAGTTTTCGTAAAACATTTGAATGTTTACTTTCTAGTTTAGTTAACTTCACTTTTCAATTACATTTTAAATAACACTTACTTTAGTAGTTAATATTCAAACTTTGCACTTTACCTTTTTCCATTTAAAATCTAATTATAATCTTAAGAACTATCTACAGCCATTTCCAACTTCCCTGTGGGATCGATATCTAGGACTCCATTAGAGCCTTCTATTACTTGAGTGATAGATATACTTAAGTTTTTTTTAAAAGGGGGTTTAGAAGTTTAAAAGAGTTTTAAAGATACACAATTTTTATTAAAATTACTATTGTTGGGATTACTTTTCATATTTATTATTATATATGTCATGTGTATTTCGTAATATTGAAAAATATTTGCAAAATTAACACACTAAATTCGCCCGCATCTATCGTCCAGTATCAAAGAAAGGTCTCCCCAAAATAATAGGAATTTCCCTATCTTCTTCGAATTCTAATACAATAAAATCAATAGGGAAGATAAATTTATCCACTTTAACCAGAACATCTTCTTTAACCTTTTAAGGATATGTGATAGATCGACCCGATAATTGTAGGGTTACATTAGTGGGAGAAATATCTCTTAAACCCAACCTTATGAATATAGATAATGGCATAAGGTTAATGCTCACTACTAAAAATGTTAAAGCTTTTCTACAAAAGTTTTCTTCAATTCCACAAGGTATGGCGAAGCTACCAAGATCTTTGAATTTCTTAGGAAGCTTCTTCTGAACTATTGCATTACATTCTTCACTAAGCGCAACAGTCTCATTATCTACAAAGTTTCTTTTTTTTTAAAGCTTCTTTCATAAATTTTGCATAACTTGACATCTATTTCAAAGCCTCAGCAAAAGGGATATTAATTGTAAGCTTCTTGAATATTTCATAAAATTTTGAAAATTGTTGATCAAATTTTTGTTGTTTACATCTTTGAGGAAAATATGGTGGGGGTCTTTCTAAATCAGTCTTAGTTGAAGAGTTAGGTGTTTCTGCTTCCTTAGGAATAATTTCTTCTAGTCTCTTAATTTCTTCAACTTCTCTCCCAACTTCAATCTCTTTTTGAACTCCAACATTTAATTCCTTTCCACTCCTTCATTGGATCACTTTAACTTGCTCTGGCTCTTAAATTTTATCCTTAGGATTGATCTCTACATTATTATGAAGTGATCTCTGAGGCCTTTTGCTAAGTGCGTAAGCACTTTGTCTTAGTTGATTATTCATATTTCTAATAGCAATACTTTGACTTTGTAAATGATTATGAATCTGCAACACCACTTCTTCTATGGACAACTTGTTCTCCTTAACTTACTGATTAAGTCCAGGAGGATAAGTAGGTAAAAAGTTAACATAATTCTTATTGCTCCAATTTTATAATGGGTTTGCTTGAGCATTACCCCATTGTTGATTTCCACCACCAACATTGTTGTTCCAGTTAAAGTTAAGATGTTTTTTTCCAACATGAGTTGTAATAATTGGAATATGTGTTATTGTGTTTCTTGATAGCATTTAAAGTTTCCAATGAATTATGAGAATCAATCATTTGTCCTAATAAATTTTCTTAAACCATTTTGGGTGTTGGAGAAAAATTCATTCCAATTTGGTCTATCTTGTTAGACAATGCAATAACTTGACATGAAATCATTGAAATAAAATAATTATCTTGAATACTGTCTACTTTCTTAGGATTTACCCTATCAGAAAGCTACTGAAAACTATTTGTAGCAATTTTTTTCAATTAATGAATAAGTTTCATCAAAGGGTTTAGACATTAATGAACCTCCAACAAAAACATCTATATTAGATCAAAGGGATCCTACTAGCCCATTACAAAAAGTTTAAATGATTAACCAGTGTGGTAAAGCATTATATGAACACTTACTAAGGATTTTCTTAAATCTTTCCCAAGCTTCACATATAAACTCTCCTTTATATTGAGTAAAAGAAATAATATTATTTCTAAGCTTCGCAGTTTTTGAAGTTAGAAAATACTTAGCAAAAAATTTTTGAACTAATTCTTCCCAAGTTCTAATAGATCCAGGTGCTAACAAATTTAACAACATCTTAGCTTTATCCTTTATTGAAAAAGGAAAAAGTAGCAGAAGGTCCCATTGATACGCCATCATATTTTTTTTTAGTTAAAACAGTAGCTCGTGGATCCTTACGCGTTAATTAAAAAGAGATTACAAAGTTTGGGAGGGATAGTAGATCCCCATCTAAAAGCAAAAAAATACATTATAGCACTAGGGGTTCCAGTCTCCGCAGTACAACGCAACGTGAAATAAAATAAATGCCTAAGGAAAAAGTTATCCAAAAAATACATGTAATCGTCCAAAATGTATACCAAACGAATAGTATACCCAAAAAGCTACATGTACACGAAATCACAATCCAACTGTGATGTCGAGCAGCAGCATCAAAGTTTGTAGCATAAGTTCTAAAAAGCTAGCTAAATAGAAATTGGGATCCTCAGATGGTATTCCTCCAAACTGATTATTTTGTGCGATTTGTATAATTGATGGTTTAAGTTCAAATGAGTTAGCCTATATAGTAGGAGTTTCAATGCTTAAATGAATTTCATCTATTGTAAGGTTTGCATAACCCCTTAAAGGTTTTTGTAAATTATGATTTTCATTTTCAGCATTTTGAATTTCAATATTTTTTTGCGATGTCTTAGCCATCTCTTGAAAATTATGAGGTCTTCCTTATTTTTGAATTTTTCTAATAGTTCATTCCAATTCAGAATCGTAAGACACTAAATTTTTAAATCTAGAACTACGCATAAACAATATAAAAAAAATTACATAAAATAAAATAACACGCCAAAAATGAAAATATATATTTTTGAATTTTTAAATTTTTAAATTTTTTTTCGGTTATTCTAAATTTTATCTAGTTTTTTATTAATTTTTTTAATTTTTTAAATTTACAATTCAAATAAAATTGTAAGTCAACAAGTTTCGTCGCAATCCCCGGCAATGTTGCCAAAAACTTGACCCAACCCACAGTTACATGTATTTAATCTCCTAAATTTTGTCAGAAAATATGTCTCAAATTATATCTATCGACTAGTGTGAACAAATGTATTAATATATGAGTTATATAATAAAATTTCACACTTTGGGTGCGACGCAAATATACTTATCGTTTCTAGTAATATAAGATTTTCTTTAAAAATCTCACTATTGATCACACGAGAAAAGCAGCAACTCTTAAAATCAACTTACAAAATTTCTATCTAAATTTTAAATTTAATAGATAAGTTGTCTAAAAGATATGTTTACTAAAAATTACTACTAAAGAGTTAAAAGAAAGCAACAACTAAATGTAACAACTTAATAAAATATAACAGAGAACTTGGATATTATAGAAAACATTTCCCCTTTTAAAGAGATTTTAACATATTTAGGATTCAAGTGATTTAAGACCAAATTGATGTATTGTGAAAAATAGAAGCATGCCTTAAACTTTACCCTGTCCCGGTGCTAGCAAAGAATAAAGGTTAACTTAAGGTTGATTCCTTAATATCTCGATTCCACATCAGAACTATTTAGCATCTCACCTCTAGATTCCCCTAAGCTTATGCCACTATGATGGCCGAACCCCAACGTCAAGGTACTAAATTTTAAGCCAAATTGTTAAGAATCTTACATGTCACTCTAGAACTAATCAATTCTACACCCATAAAAACTCATCTCTCTATTTATTTACACTCCCCTTTATGTGATCACAATGGCTCTGCATAGAATGAAGTGTAGTATCCATTAGTTGGGTGAAATCATAGCCCTACCATGTCATTATGTTTCTCAACGGATTTTAACATAACAAGTGGTCAATTTGTAAAGTAAATGAATATTCAGTGAAAATATCATCACAATTTTTAAGAGTAAGAAAAAATCTTTAAAATATTCTCATCCCACAAGATTAAGTCCTATATGCAAGGAGAGTGAAAGGGAACTACTCAAAATTCATGGAAAATAAGGAAAAACAAAATATTTGCATTGAAATCAAAGTTTCACAATAAAAAGTTAAACACAAATATAAAGTTTCTTATGTCTTCTCTTCAAGTAAACTTCTGGAGTTTCCTTTAAGTAAACTTCTGGAGTTTCCTTTAAGCAATTTCCAAACTTTCTCACTCTACAACACACTCACACTTACACTTGAACAAAAACATATGAAAACCCTAATTAACTATCATCGCCCAATTGAAGTTTTGAGGCTCCAAATGATCTATAAATTATACTAAATCCTTCTCATTCAATAGAAAACAAAAAAATAATCGAGGGTTACTTCAAACACCATTAAATATTTTGGCCAAATTCAATGGATCTTTTAGAAAGGTAGTTACTGACATTGTAGTACCAGTCTGGGACGCTATAGCGCCCATCTCGCTCGTATATGGTGTCATGGGGCCAATGGATGGTGCTATAATGCCACACAAAAATCTTCAATTTTTCTCTCAATTTCACTAAATGTCTATTCCATGTACGTGAAACCAAAAACATGCAAAATATTTTTTTCTTTTAATTGCAATATCATAAAAAAATGTACATAATATGTTTATAAAATATGCATTAAAAACAGAATAATTTTAGGTGAATCAATATCCAATTTTGTACTATTATGAAATATTTTTTGAGTTCTAAACTATCGAATTTATTGTCATAACAATTCTATAGTAAACAACACAACTGTACAGTGGCAGAAGAGTCATTTATCCAGAAAATCAGTTGTTTTCCAAACGCACAAACCAAATAATTTGATAGCTTTTCCAGATTAGGGGCAAAGTGGTTATTTATTCAGAAATAGCTGTAAATAAGTTGTTTTCCAAACACATAAATCAAACATTCAGCCAGCTTATCCATATTAGTTGTTAATCAATAGCTTGTGTGGATAAACTGCTTATTTCGATAAGCTGCAGCTGC
>JXCR01131612.1:0-50112 GCA_002079205.1 Phalaenopsis hybrid cultivar
CCCATATGCCAAAACCACGATCTATTTGATCGCAGATGGAGAGGCGGGCACTTTTGCGCCTACCATGGGCACTTGAGCGCCCATAGAGTAAGTGGCGCCTCTTTAGAAGGTGCAAAACATAGGGGTGGGCGCTTTTGTGCTCACCATGGGTGCTTGAGCGCCCAAGCCCCTTAAGGGGGCTTGTCTCCTTTGCTTCCCACGTGTGTGTGTCTTATTGCAGATGGCTTTTTATGGAACCCAGGACTACCAGAGACTATCTAGAAGTGAAAAAGGGCTATCCAACATCTATATGAACACCAAGGGTGCACCTTATTGAGCGAAAATTGCCATCTGGAGGTTGAATACAATTCCCTGGATCAAAATCTCAGTTTTGCGTCAGGATGTCCGTAGGAAGATTTTGACAAATCTGGAAGCTATAGAAAACTAAATTTCACTTAAGTATGGCACCCTAACTCAAAAATGAACATTCCAAAGATTTCAAACTTGGTATTTTAGTGTCGACAGACATCCTGGACCCCTGTGCGGGTGGTTCGATCTAAACCCCAATTTTCTCGAAATGTGCTCGAGAGAGTTTTTTCACTACCTTTGACCATGGGAGGTTAAGAATAGATGAATTATGGTCTACAAAGACCTAAAAGTACATGAAGTATGCTTCATGTCAAAGCCATCGTCACCTGACGGTGAGTTCTCCTAAATAAGGCTAAATCAATGCCGACCTTAGTTCCTTACACGTAACAGGAAGTCTGAATAGTTACCTTGGACTACGGGAAACTAAACACAGCCTCATATCATTAGAGTGGACACCCCACACATACCACGTTGAAAAGTGATGCCAACTGTAGCAACAGTGGCAAATAATTTTAAAGAGACATTTTTAATGGATTTAATCTATGGAGTTAACTTAAATTCAAGCAAACACAAAAAAAAAAATTTAAAATTAATATCAACAATCCTTTAACTTACATTTGAATACATTTCATTGTTCTTTGAATTAGTGTTTGACTTGTTAACATTCTGAATTCGAGCCAAGCGAGGGTCATCTCCAAAGACATTCGATCTATAATTTTGGCTCGTAACTCGACGCATTTATTCAGATCCGAGCTTGACGTACGAGTCAAAATTTGAATCAATTTTTTGAGCGATTACCATTTTTGAAGATAAATTCACAGTTCTACCAAACGTACCAACTAATTTCTATGTACCGCCAAAAATTTCACCAAATCTAAATTTAGGGGCTGTCTGCCAACGAATTTAGAGTATGTTGTAACCTAGATTTTAGCTAAATCTTGGAAGACGATCATTCTGGGCAAAATAGAATCTCAGATTTTATAAATCTGAATTTTATGGATTTGGCCTACAAAACCAGAATTATTAAATCCTATGAACAGATGGATTTATAACAAGTATTAATTCCCTCCTCGTTGTCTGTCTTTACCACTTTTCCTCTCTCTTTGTTTCCTCCTGCTTTTGGTTCTCACTTTCTCTAGCTTCAATTCCTCACTCACACATTATCTACATTTGCTCGCTCTCTCTCTATCGCCCTCTCTTATTCTCCCCTCTCTCGCATGTTTTCTATAGTCGAAATCCACGGAACAAGGATTTATGAAATCTGCGGCTTTTCTTGCCCAAACTGATTTTGGTAAAATCCAGCTTCATCTTGGCAAGATTTAGATAAAATTAAGCTTAATTCCTGCTCTAAATCTGTTACTAGAATCCACCTAAATCCAACTTAATTCCTACCCTAAATCCTGCTTAAATACCGTTCTAAATTTACCTTAAGGGGCTGTTAGGCTGCAAATAAGATTTTGTTTCAATAGGATTTAGTAATTCCTGTGAAGCCAGATTTATGAAATCTTGGAGGAGCTAAATCCTCAATACCTCTAGCTTCTCTAATTCTCATAAACCCCTGAAATTCTTGCTTCCTATGGAATTTAATAAGTTCTGAATTTAATGCAAAATGGAGGAGAAATGGTTTTTATGAATCAATAGGATTTATCGATGACTTTTTTGTTGTTTAGCAGGATTTAACATAAATCCTAGTTAAAACTGGCTACCAAACAACCCCTAAATCTTTTTGCCCTAAACATAAAAAGCCCAAATGCAAAAAAATAACCGTTCAAATACAATGAAAACTTGAATGATTGATTGAATCAATATTACCATTTATTTGGTTGTTTGAAACCCAAAAATGAATCACCTTGGAGAGAAGTTCACAAGAGGAGCCGCCTGCAGGCTCAGAAGAACGAGGGCGGGAGGGAGGAAGACATGAGAAATTTGTTTATGTTGGTTGAATATGTTTAACCTTTTCGACGGCTTAACGATGAAATTGAAAACATAGATTATTAAACACTCATAATTAACGCTCTTAGTTCTTCAGTTAGTATGATATGGTTTAGTTTTTTTGACGATTTGTGAACGTCGATTTATAATTTGACATAAACCGCAAGAAGAGATCATCGATAATGCCAAGTATAACGTCGGTAATGCTTTAGCTACGGATTGAAAAGTTGAAAAACCATTGGAACTTATTTTTGTAGTAAATTGTCACCAAACCGTCGTAATTTTACTGAATAAACTGGCTGAAATTGAGTCATCTATCGGTTATTATTGCTATTCCCGTATTGGTTAGTGAGGTATGCCTACCTCAATTTAAGATCAGATTGAGGTAATTTTTTAGTAGATTTGGCTTATTTTGACAATGGATTAATATATTTGAGCCAATCATGAGTCAAAATTAGATCAACTTAAAACCAAATCCTTAATAACCCTACCAAACAGTTCAATGACTTCAATCCTTTTCTCCTTTTATAGACTAATGACTCATGCCATTTAATGTGTGCTAGAAAATTTGAGGCGGTAGAGTAATGAATTATCATTTTAGCATTGCATGGAAATCTTACACTCACTCAGATAAAAGTGAGAAATCAGTAGTGACACCTAAAGTTTTTACGTGAAAATCTAAAATGGGAAAAATCCACGAGGTCATGTCCAGTTGAAATAATTCACTATGAGTTGGTAATTACAAGTATAACCCAGATGAACTCAACAAAATCATAGTAAACTTGCATATAATTAGACCCCTCCAGGAGCACAAATGCACATATCCTTTGGAAGTTGTTACATGCACAACCTTAATTGCATCTCAAGAAGTGATGGATTTTATGCATGCAATGCATGTTCAACTACAAAATATATATTAAGAGATTGAAAATCGATATAAATTGTATTATTTTTTTTATTAACTTGAGCTCAATGAAAAGTTAGTTAGACATGCCTACCTCAAATCAAGCTCGGATTGAGGTATTTTACATGTAGATTTGGCTTAGCATTAGAATGGATTAATAAATTTGACTAATTCATGAGTCAAAATTAGATCAACTTAAAACCAAATCATTAATAACCCTATCAACCAATTCAATGACTTCAATCAAGCTCTTATTTTATAGAATAATGGCTCATGGCTTTTTAATATGGGTTATGTATTTTGTGGCAATCATTTCATATAACATCAATGATGCATGGTGTTTAGAAAGATCTTGCAACAATTTACACTCTTCTTGCAAGTAGCATCTCATTGCTTGTTTTTTCTAGCTCCATCAATTTTTTTGTTAGCACCTTATTGAATTATATGATAATGTACTTGAGACTTACACTTAAATGAGGTTGTTAGGAGAATGGAGGAAAATTACATAAAAAATAAAAGATAATAACAAAAGCTTGCATGATCATCTGAGGTCTTTATATTAATAATACACCCAACAAATTCATACTAACAACCTTCAAAACTAAGAAGTTTTTACACACATTATTAACTATAATTTTTTTGAACTCTGGCTCTCAAATTAAGTTCTTATTTAAAATGAATTGATGCACTTGAAAATGAAAATAAAGATTCAGTATTATCATATGACAAATAGATGAGGCAAATGGTTACAACAGATTAACATTTGATAGAAAATATAAAAATATCTATTTAGTAGCCATGAACGCATGTTTTACAGTATTAAATGATAATCTTACTTCTTTTTTAGTCCTAATATAATATGATAATATTTTGATCAATTGCTCCACTAATTTGATCATTGAGTTTCCCATGCAATAGGTGGCCACAGATTAGGCATGAACACGCCAAAACGATCAATCACATCTGCTTTGTTTTGTTTTTTTTTTTTTCCTTTTTTTTTTTGAAAGAAATAAAGCACAAACTCACATAATGCAAGAGCTCTATTTTAGGACTTCTTTAGTTGAAAGATAAAGCTCTTAATTACCAAATCAAAATGGCTTCCATCCTTTGTTCTGCTCCCATATATAATTTGGACTAATCAAAGCAGGCAGTGGATGGAATCAACCAGATTCATTGCACTTACAAAATTAAACTTTAGGCGTTAGATTTGTAAATCCTTAAGAATTGTGTGCTATGTAACTACTTATATAAATGCCTTTTTTAAAAAAACATTATTTTATATATAGAAACTAGATATCACCGTTTAGCTTAGCCATGGATTAATTAAGATCTTGAAAATAGGTTTTGTTGGAGTGTTTAGATCATTTAAACACACATATTTACAGGGTTCATCTACTCCTAGTAGAACCTACAAAAAAAAAACACAGGCTAGCGAGGAAACTAGGATTAGACCACACACAAAACACTGTGGCTTCTCTTTTATGGAATAGCTATAGTCAATATCATGTTTTTTCTTATGTTTTTTTCTCTATGTTCTTATTGTCTAAGCAAGTTTGAATTCGTTGTCTTTATTTTTTTCTATATGTTCTTTTAGATATTAAGAATGTAAGCAAAGCACAGATACTAAAGTTGAAAATAACGTTGCCTAACCCACTATAACCACTGTCTTATTATTTATGCAGCAAAGCAAACATCACAATGATTTCCATCAGAAGTCTAAATGTGAGTTTATTAGTTACTTTATAAGATATTCATTATTAACATATGAAATTTTTTACAGAAATATATTATAAATTGTTATGCATGACAAATGAAAGGTGTCTTATTGTATGATAATGAATACATGACACAAAATAAAATTAAGAGGGTTAGAGAGGCAATCACTCTTGATTTATATTAGAACAGAATGATAAAACTTTAATTAGTTGAGATAATGAGAATAGTTTAATTTTGGAACGCTCAAATTGCACCGATAATGTTTGGAGAAAAACCTTAAAATGATTTTATTTTACATAAAGAATGTGGCAGCATGAACCTTGAAAAGATCCCATGGTGCAAAATAAAGGAAGTATAATGAAAGAGGGCCCATTGACAAAAGACTAAGAAAAAAAAAAGTTAGAAATATTAAAAAGAGAACCGAAGGGTGATTCACTAAAGAACGAGCCTTTTACTAGGATCATTTGATGGATACTTATGTGATCTGCATAGGATACTTTGTAAAAGTTCTGTATAAATAATTATGATATTTATTTTAAAATAACATCTACACATTTTTGTAAAATGTGGCCTACGCTAGAAGAGCTCTAGATTCACCCTACAAAAACAACATAAGAGAGATGACAAATTAATAAGAAAACAACATCCATTTAGGATCCGAGATTGAGCATCCTTTGATCAACCTGTGGTAAAGATAGAATATTTGAAAAACAAATTGACGTCAAAATTGCTCGGGTTGTTGATTTTTACCTGTAAAGCTTAATATTTTATGTTTAAAATGGTTGGATCACTAATATCATATATATTTATATCAATATATAAATATATTTTATATTAAATCCTGATGTATCTATTAATTATACCCGATGAATAGAGTATATGGTTGAGAGAGAGAGAAGGACAGAGATAGAAATACAAAATAATAAAGAGTAATCTGAAAGAAGTGTGTAACTCTTTGTTTATATAATGATTCCTTATTTATATAGAAATGATGTAAAAATGTGAGACGTTATATAGGTTATTCTATGTATTTTATATATGTGGGCTCAAGGATTGTTTGTTCTTTGGCTGAACAGGCTGGACATGTGAGACCTTGATAGGTGACGTCGGTTGATTAGGGTTTGTAGTTGTTGTCGGTCAGCCTATCATCTATTGGCAGGGGTTAGCAAGGTTGACCCGATTAGCTATGTCTTACCTATCAGTTTGTCCAGCTGAGATCCCTCATGAGGAACTCCCGTCAATAATTTAAAGCTAGGCTAGCCGACAGATGTTGAATCGTTGTAATCTAATAGGCATTCATCTTTAGATGATGAGATCTTAAGGAATGACTAAGACTTGTTCTATTGATTATTGATGATATTCAGCAAGGATGCTAGATATCTCCAGTAGTACTATATGACACAAGGGGGTTAGCTTCTCCCTTAGGTCGATTTCATTATGATAATAGCTTAGATCACTTTATGCTTCACTTCAGGTCAAACTGCCCAGATTTGAACCGTTCGGTTGGCTTGATTGGCATTAGCCTTGATAAGTTGACAGGACAATTGAGCACTAGGTTCTCTATCGGTAGGCCCTCCTTTGATATGTATTTTCCTTCCTATACAATCAATTCTCCTCGAAATTCATGCTTTCACTTTTCCCATATAATATATATATATATATATATATATATATATATATATANCTCCTTTATAAAATTGCATACGGACACCACATACAGCGATGCATGCGGTGTCAGATCCTTACCTTAGATCACGGTGATCTACATTCAAGATGTATTTTGGTGGGCCCCACTTAAAAAAATATATTAAAAAAAATCGAAATATATCCTGACCTCAGAATCAAACACTGCATGCATCTCCGTCCGTATACATTTACGCTGAAATTTAAAGCAATAATTATATTTTGTTGGCATTTGTAATCGCATCATTTTTTTTGGACTTTTTTTTTTAACTAAACTGGTACCTTAATCATTTTTTATCAACTCTTAAGTGGCACCTGGTCATGGATTGTCACTGATCCTATTATGATTAAATATTTTATTATTTTTATGAAATGAGATTAAATTTCATAGTTATAAAATAATAGTCATAATTAAAAAAAGTATGATTTAAATTAAAAAAATTTAAAAAAAAATT
Source organism: Phalaenopsis hybrid cultivar (assembly GCA_002079205.1). Classification (NCBI taxonomy): domain Eukaryota; kingdom Viridiplantae; phylum Streptophyta; class Magnoliopsida; order Asparagales; family Orchidaceae; genus Phalaenopsis; species Phalaenopsis hybrid cultivar. The sequence continues at coordinate 7,039 of JXCR01131612.1, forward strand.
AAAAATAATACTTAACTTTGATTCCAATCATAGATTTTAAAAATAGATTAAAAATTGTATTCAACTAAAGTTGGACAAATAATATGAGAACTAATTTTTGTGTTAGTATTTTTATAAATTTGTAAAAGATAACTAGTTGGGTTTTGGATCCTTAAATATTCATTGGCGCACATCATCTAAGAAATAGAGGTATAAGGAGGGAAGAATCGCACAAGAGTGAATAGGGTAGTAGAAGCAAATACTCTAATTATTTTATTAATATTAAAATAGTAATTATAAGTTATATACGAGATCATTAAAAATTGGATGTCAATAGATTAAAAAAAAAACTCTCCAAAGTTTCTTCCAACTTCCTCCTCTTATACCTCACGATTGTATCTCTATTTATAGGTTGGGTTGTCTACATCATAACTGTCGGCACGAATCTCGAAGCATTCGAACGACCCAGACGACGGTCACACAATCAAAGCGTCCCACCGCCCTACTGTCAACTGTGTGGTTATGAATCGACCGACACATTATGGTGAAAGATTCGTACGACATAGCACGCAGTCGCATAGGCGAGAATTCTTGATCGTGGTTAATCAGTCCACCGACTTTTACCGCGATAGACGATATTGACACTCAACCCATTGTGCGGTCGCCACTCAGCTGGTTGCTTCAGTCGGTCAAAAATAAGCAAGTTGATTGGCCAAGTTATTGTCAAATTGAAATTCAAATTGTAATGCCCCTACAGTATGAAATGCATAAAATTAATTAGAGCATTAATTGTCTTAAGAATGGTTTCTATGACTGTTCACTTCTTTTTTACAATTGTACAAAATGTGTTTCTATAAATAGAAGACAAAAATACAAACAAAAGGACTTCAAATGATTCTCTCTACAGGAAACTCCTGACTGGCTTTACTCTTTTTCTCTCTTCCTTCACTCAATCCTAAACCCTCGGGGCAAGTTCATAAACGACAATTTCAAATCCAACATCCTAAAAGGTGGTGTGGTGAGCATGGATATGACATATACGAGAAATAGAAAAGACTATGAAGTAGAAACTTCTGAAAGAGAGAAAGCACAAATAAACCAAATAGAGATGCCACACAATTAGACGTCCATGCACAAGTCTAGGGCTTACAAGCCCAAATGACCCTATTGATGGAGCAATTTGTTATCCTTCAAGCAGAAATCACCTAGAGGAATGACCATGCACCTTGTCTAGAAGCAGAATCTCAGCGGGTCTACCCCAAAAAGGTCCCACTGGGGAATCCTCCTATTACAGACAACAAGATCAAGAACCAGCAGACAGATGGCCAAGGCGAGTCCTAACACACTAATGCAGTTTTGTTTGCGTAAGCATATAGACGATGGGAAGAGCAGGTGCGAGTGCTTGTTTGGCTGCTCGCAAGAGGGACTTTTGCATGCAAGATTAAAGAAGCAGTACCACCGCCTAAGCTAAGGATCCCTCACCTGGATGCTTAAAAGGGAAGGACTGACCCAATCCACTACGTAGTGTTGTTCAAATCATTCGTCAGTCTGCTCCAGATTGATGACCCTATAATGTGTCATCTCTTTTTAACCACCTTGAATGAGTCGGCCCTTCAGAGGTTCAACTGCGTGCCAATCGAAACCATCCGAAGTTTCTAAAAGTTTAAGAGACTCTTCGTTTCACACTTCTCAAAAGTGTAGAAGCCATGGAAAGACTTGGACATCCTGCTCGACCTCAAGCAAGCAGAAAACGAGAACCTGCGAGCCTACATCAACCGCTTCAAGAACAAGATGCTTGAAGTTAGAGATTTAAAGAATGTTATAGATGGAATAGCCTTAAAACAAAGATTCTGAAGTGAGCGGTTCATGTATGACCAAAACCTATTCAAACATGCTACTTTTGCAGAAGTATTAGAGATGGTAAACTAGCATATACTTGCCGAGGAAGATCTCCTGAACTCTCTGAATGGTAATTTAAAGTCATCCCACCATCCCTCAAAAAAGTTGAAAAAATGTGATGAACCATAGAAGGCAAAGGACAATCAGTCCTCTGTTGGTCACCAAAACAATAACTCTTGATCTGAGGTTCAACAAAGAAATGACTGAGGGAATCATGGCTGGAAACGGCGCTCTAATCAACGGTCGACCATGTATTATGAACAATCCTATGTCTACCAGGAAATGTAAGGTTTAACACCCCCTCAATGTCTCAATGGTCCAAATAGTCCAGACCATCCAAAATAAAGATTATTTCAAACAGGCCCCACCACTGAAGGAAGACGCCAGCCTTACGAGACCCAAAGAGGTACTTCCAGTTCCATCTTGATCATGGTCATGACACTGATCACTTCTAAAACCTAGTTGAGGAGCTCATCTGCGCTAGGAAGCTTAAGGAGTTTGTTGTAGTCGGCACACATACACAGCAGCAGGGCAACGCTAGGGTAGGAGAACCCTCAAATGGACCTGTCCAAGCCAATGAGGTCCAAGTAACATTGATAATTCTGACCACTTTTGGGGGAGGATACCCTCCAGCAGGAAGAGACAGTGTTTAGGAGAGGTATGCTTCATCCTCTCGTATGCACATAACCATTTGTCAATTATCTTTAATGATTTTAATCTCCCACTGAAGGGGAACCCCTACAATCAAGCGATTGTTGTCATAGTATTGATTAACAACTACCGGGTGGGCAGTATTCTTGTTGATACAGGGAGTTTGATAAGAACTTATTCAAAATAGTATTTGATAAGATCAGACTAAAGATCGACCGGTTGACTGCAACGGCTGGCCCATTGTTTGGATTATTCAAGGAAAGTAACGAGGCATGGGCCTCATCGCCTTAGCAATCTCTTGTAGACGCAGCGGTCGGACACTCATTCATAATTTTCCTTGACGCTTAATCTAACTACCATCAGATAAAAATGCACCCCGCATATGCTGAAAAAATAGAATTTATTACTATACAAGGCATTTTTTTTTAATGTAATTCCCTTCAGGATTAAGAATGCTAAAGTGACCTATCAGCGCCTCATTGATGCAATTTTTGCTAATAAGAAAAAAAAGAATATTAAAGAATATGTTGACAATGTTTTAATTACAGTAAGTCACCCAAACAAAGCATCAAAGATCAAAAAGAGACCTTGAAACACTCAAAAAAATCAATATGAGATTCACCCTCACCTAACAACACATCGACTGAGAAGTTCTCTGGCTTTCTGTCAACTCTCAAAGGATTGAAAGCCAATTTGGAGAAAGTGCAAGAAATCCTAGACATGTCGCCTCCACGGAGAACCAAATAAATTAAGAGGCTAACCGGTCTAATCGTCAAGCCAGGCGTTTCATCCAAAGTTGGGTAACAAGTGTGATGCATTATTTATGGTATTGAGGAAAAATCAACATTTTGAATGTAAAACCGAATGTGGGGAACTATTTAGGAACTTGAAAGATTTCTTTGTGTGACCACCATTGCTCAAGAGCCTGAGTCTACATAAGAGCTATCACTATACCTAGAATTCAGACGATAAGTAGGCTTAGTTGTGATCCTAGAGGAGGAGGGAAAATAATATCTAGTCTACTGCATGAGTTAAGTGCTTAATGAGGCTGAATCTATGTACTTGATTATGGAAAACTAACTTTTGCTTTGATTTTTTCCTCTCACAGGCTTCGCCAATATTTCCAAATGCATTTGATTCAGGTCATCACGAACCATTCGTTGAAGTTTATGCTCACTCAACCAGAGCACTCCAGACGACTGCTAAAGTCGATAGTAGAACTCATTTAATTCAACATCACCTATGTGCTACGGATGGCAGTCAAAGCTCAAGCAATCACCATTTTTCCTGGCTAATTTCTCTGTAGAGAAGAGCGGGACGAAGGAATTGTCAGCAGCAACAGGGCGTGGATCCTATAAGTCAATGGAGCCTCCAAGCAGGCAACAACAGGGTTGGTGCTGGCTTTGATTAGCTCGATCGAAGAACCTTTCTACCAGTCAATTTCAATAGAGTTTGATGTCTCAAACAACTAGGCGGAGTATTAAGCGCAGATCATCGGACTCCGCCTAGCCTATGAGATAGATTCTCAGGACCTTCTTTCAAGGAAAAATGATGGCAGCAAATGTAATGTCAAGCCTATGAATCAATTTATAGAAAGAAAAGCACAAAATCCGAGGGGAATTGATTATTAAATTAATTTTCTTAATCTTAGTAACATTGAATATTAATAATTTCCCCTTACTTATCAAAGCTGTCACTTTTAAGGAGCTAGAAAATTCGGGGAACTAATATGTATACACCACAACTGTCAGCACGAATCTCAAAGTATTCAAACGACCGAGATGACGATCAGACAAACAAGCAAGGCGTCCTACCATCATACTACCTACCGCGTGGTCAAGAATCGACTGACACACTATGGTGAGAAATTAGAACGATAGAGCATGCTGACAGTCCTGACTGAGCGGGGCGTAGGTGGGAATCCTTGATCGCGACGAACAAGATCGACGCTCAAACGAGCAACTCAGACAAACAACCCATGGCATTGTCGCCACTCAACCTATTGCCTCAGTCCACCAAATTCAAACAGGTCGACTGAACAAGTTACTGTCTTATTAAAATTTAAATTGCAATACTCATATAGTATGAAATATATATGATTAATTAGAACATCAATTGTATTAAAAGTGATTTTCATAACAGCTCCCTTCTTTTTGTAATTGCACAAAATGTTTCTCTATAAATATGAGACAAAAATACGAACCAAAGGACTTTAACCGATTCTCCCCAAAGGAAACTCCTAACTAGCTATGATCTCTTTCTCTCTTCCTTCATTAAATCCTAAACTCTCATGATTTGTTCACAAAGGACAATTTAGAATCCAATAGATTGCCACAACTGCGTTACATATAAGCATACACAAAAATTAAAAAAATACATCATACAAAAATGAAATAAATTACATAATAAAATAGTCGACTAGTCTTGTCAATTAGATGTGTTACTTATAACAACAAACTATGGCAATTGTGATCCAACAGTCCAAACTATCTTTATACGTCTATATTTGTTTACTTATTTTAAAATACTTATAATTTCACCATATTATTATAATAGCAGCTTTTCTACTATAGGAGTGTGCTTCTATACTTTTAATTATCTGCTGGATTACTTTGATGGAAAAGTCTCATTGTCCCTTGTTAGGATTTTTTTACATAATTAGAGTAGTTGCCTCTTACATCACTGCTTGTATGTATGCTGGGAAATTACACTGAACTAAGGGTTAAGATTTTGTTGGCATAGAAATTTTTCTAGTGCATCACAGTATGTATATTTATAAGAAAATCTTATTAAGAAATTTGATAAATTTTTTTAAAAAAACTTGATAAATTTTCTAATAAAAATTTTATGATAGAATTAAGTTTATTTACAAAATATCTCTTTATATTTTTAAAACAACTATTTTTATTAAAAATAAATAAATTTGATTATAATTTTCTAATGTAAAATTTTGAAAAATAAATAAATTTAATTTAATTTTAAATATATAATTTGTNCAAGGCAAGGGGCAAATTTGTAATTCTATCAAAGCTATTAAAGAATTATGGAAGCTTCCAATTGGTGAACCAGATCTACTGTGGAAGGCTCATTTGTTATAAATAATGAGGGAGGCTTGTAGAGAGGTGACCAAGGGAAAGCAAATCAAATAGTTAGATAAAGAAGATGAGAGACTTCAAGAATTGATGGTGAGGATCTTGGAGATCTTTTATCGAGATGATTCGAGAGAGAGATCATGGCAATGTGAAAGCTCATTGATTTTGGAGATCATATGTCGAGGTGATTCAAGAGAGAAATTCATGACAAGATAAGAGCTCATTGATCTTGGAGATCTTATATCAAGGAGATTCAAGAAAGAGATCAGGGTAATATGAGAGTTTATTCCTCAATGTAAAAGCTTTGTAATTCTTTTTTATTGTCTTAGTGGATTTGATGGTTGATTTCCATCTCGTGGATATAGGTTCTGTGGACCGAACCATGTAATTCTTGAGTTTTCTTTTTTCTTGTTTGCATGTTATCTTTGCTAGAGTTTTTTTGTTTATTTTCCTTTTTTTTTTTTGCCTCTTGCGGTTTCACTCTCCTTCGGCTGTCAAGGAGCTGTTCGGCATTTATTGTTTCTTCATATTTGGCAGTACAGTTCTTAGTTTTCTTCAGGTGTTTTTCTTCAACAATAATTATATTTATTAATTAAAAATTTCATTAGAAAAAAAAATTGTTTGGAAGTGCACATTAAGACATGATAATTTTATTTTATTGATAATTACAAATTTGATTTCACATTAGTGATGAAACGTTTTAAATTATAAATTCATCATTATATATTTTATTTTCTTATATTCATAAATTCTAACCAAAAAAAATTCTTAAATTGCTAATTCCAATCTCAAATTCGGATTAAAAAATCAAGAAAATTTTAAAATAATTTGTCATTGCCATCATAAAAAAGAATTTTATCGTTGTAGATGAAGAAAATATTACATCACGAGTTCTGATGTAGTTTCATGTGCAAATAGTAATATTTATGTGTTATTGGTAGTATTATGATGTTATTTTACCAATAATACCTTCAATAACACCATCTGTTGTGGCTCATCCAGATGTAATATTTGGCCTGAATTGGTTGGTTGAATGCACGGTTTCTCTAATGCCTTTCAATATCTCCTTTACATAGAATTATTCTAAATGTTCGCGAACCAGAAATGTGAACTTGTCGACCGAATTGAGAACAAGCTAATCAAATACTGCAACTACGCACCAAATCTCGACCACACTAATTTAATTACATTCACATGTAAACTAGGAATAGTTCAGTTTTATTTTTCTGTTATTATCTCTATTTACTTATATTAAGGATTCATCTCAGGCAAGGATTTTCACCAAGTAACAGAGATCTCTTTCATTCCCCGTCAAGAAATCCTCCCAGTGCTTAGGGTTTCGCTTGAAAATTAGAAACTTTATAAGTGCATGCTAAAAAAAACTCCATGGTGAGGAAAGCTGATTTGAGAGATTATGTTGGGCTTGTTATTTATTATGAGATCGTTCATTTGGTGCTCATCTTATGCATGGTTTCTTTGATAGTAAATTAAATCATTTCTCATTTTCATTGATACAAATTTGGTTGAAATCAAATCATGTAAGGTTTAGTGTTGTTCATGTTATATATTTTTGTAATTCATTTTTATGCAAGCTTGTGGCACATATATTTTTTTCTTTCATAAGATGCTAATATATCATTTGCTTGCATAAAAATGAATTACAAAAATATACATTCAACCCTCATATTATTTTCATTTAGTGGAAAAGAAATCATAAGTTTAGAAGAAATAAAAATTTTATCTTTTTTGTAAGGATATATAGAATTTTCAATCAAGAGGATGTGAGAAAAAAATAGGGTGTGAGATTTTTTTGTGGTAGGGATATTGATGATTAAAGGTCTGCCTCTAAAAATATATTTTTTTCTATAATAAGAAGAAATAACATATTAAAATATAGTGTATGACATTTAAGAATAAAGAGTAAAAAAATTTTGTTCAAGGACCGAAAAATGGGACAAATATGATTGATAATATTTATTGTGGTGTTCTTTTCAATTGTTATTAGTTAAATTTTACGTGCATAACAATTGATGTGTTATGAACTCAACTTATTTATTTACACGTCATTATAAATTAATGTTATTTAGATATAAATCATTTAATGGCTGCATTTGTTTGAGAAACAATGGCCTTTAGAACCAAAAGAAATGACACTAATTGAGTTTGGACGATTGATAGTATGATTAGATCTCTAGTTAGATGCTATATTTACGTTGTCTAAGAATAAATCATGTATCTTTGAGTGCTCTAAGTAAAGCAAAGTGTGGGTTTTCTAATAATGTTATGATCTCTATGTTTTGAATGTGTTCTTGGATTATTATAAAATTAGAAGAATAAGAAGACTTCAATACTTTAGGTTGACTTGTGCAACTTTTTACCTCTAACTAATAAGAAGAATGCTTGAGCAACTTTTGACAACTTCAATATTTTTTTTCTTTCATTGGAGTATTATACATTAACAAAGCATAAGAGGATTGACTTCTTAGTTACAAAAATTTTGCAAAAGATGATCAGGCATAAAATGATTAACATTTTTTAGGTAATTAGTTCGATGAATGACATTTGCATTGCACATACTATTCTAGTGTTGATGAATATTATTATAGTATTTAAAGTGAGGAGATGGCTACTTTAGTGGAAAATAAATTTAGTGGTTTATGCATATTTAAGTGTAGTGGCAATTAACTTAATTTTAGGTTGTAATATTTGTACAACAACAACAATAACAACAACAAAGCCTTAATCCCACTACGTGGGATCGGCTACATGAATCTTTTTTCTCCATTGCGTCCTATTTAGTGTCATATTTTCATTTTGTTCTAATAAATTAAGATCTTTTTTTTTACAATAAGCACAAATCTTCCTAGATCTACCTCTGTCTTTCTTAACATAAGTCGAATCTAAAACATCTACTCTTCTTATTGGATCATCAAATGGTTGACGCTTAATGTGACCAAACCATCTAAGATGACTTTCTCTAATTTTGTTAGTCACAGGAGCTACACCAACCCTATCACGGTTATATTCATTTCGCATTTTCTCTCAAAGTGTAAAGCCACTCATCCACCTAATCATTCTCATCTCGACAACACTTAACTTAGTTTTATGTTTCTCTTTTAAAGGCCATCATTCAGCGCCATAAAGCATTGCATGTCTCACCACTGTTTTATAAAATTTTCATTTTAGTCTAAGCGGTACTTTTCTATCACATAGAAGGCCTGAAGCATTCCTCCACTTCAACCAACCAACTAGAATTCTGCTATTAACATCTCCATCTATATCACCATCGCTTTGAACAACAGATCTGAGATATCTAAATCGTTCACACCTTTTAATAATTTGATCACCCAAAGTTACACTTCTGTCACAAGCTACTACTACTAAAATTGCATTTTGTGTATTCAATTTTAGTTCTACTCAAATGAAGGCCTTTAGACTCGAATTTAGACCTCCATAATTCAAGTTTTTTTTGAGTTTTTTCTCTCGTCTTATCTACGAGAAGGATATCATCAGCCAAAAACATACACCAAGGCACATCCTCCTATAAATGTCCAGTAAGATCATCCATAACTAAAGCAAAAAGATATGTGCTTAAAGTCGATCCCTGATGTAATTCAACAGAAATAGGAAAATATTTGGTCAATCTTCCTTCGGTTCAAACACAAGTAATAGCTCTAGTATACATATCTTCAATGACTTGAATATAAGTCGTATCGACACCTTTCTTCTCAAGAACTCTTCAAAGGATATCTCTTGGAACCTTAACGTCACCATGACTATTTCTAAACTTGCTTAGGTTGTAATAATTGTACAATTGAGATTAATTTGCTTGAATTTGGTGATCATACTATCTAAGCAATGAGATTCACATGGTATTAACCTTTTTTGGGCCCCACAAGCTTAAAATACATAGCTTGATAGACAAGAAAAACAGAAACCTACATTTTTTTGACAACAGTGAGTTAATGAATGAATGATTATATAAACTCAATCTTATGTTCATGGTTAGATCAGACATCTATAGGTTGTTGAAGACCAATTTTATTTTTATTTTCAATTTTATATTTTTAGTTTATTTATTTATATTTTAATTGGTGTAAACTACTTTAATACTAATTTATAATTTATTTGAGTTTTTTTTTTTTGCTTAGATTTATAATAACATTTGTTAACAACTTCATGTAAAAAAGCCAACTCTTCATTTAAATTAACTTGTTTATTAAATAGTTAAAAGTACTCATCTAATTAAAATAACTAACTATGTCAAATACAAACTAAGTAATTGTATTAAAATAAATAGATAAGCCAAGTATGAACATACATGTCAAAATTTAGCTCGAGCTCGAGTCAAAACATGCATAACTTTTAATATAATCAAACCAAATCTAATCCTCGGCAATCTCGGCTCGACTAGGCAACCCTAGGCATCTCATTCCAGGATTAAGATATCTAACGAGAGATTAAATATGGATGGTATTTATTTCTGATTTTTCCTAGCTCATGAACAGCCGTGCATTATATTATAGGGGGGCATTTTCATGCATATCACCCAATTTTTATGTATTTACATATCTAACACCAAAATATTTACATTTACAAGAATACCACTTAAAAATTTAAAATCACATAAAAAAATGCCGCCATCTTTATCTTTTAAAGTGAAATAAATTTTTTCATGGATAACTTTATGTGCGACCAAGATGCATTTTTTAAGTGTAAATATCAAACTTTGGGTGTTAGATTTGTAAATACATAAGAATTGTGTGNTATTTAAAATCACATAACAAATGCCGCCATCTTTATCTTTTAAATTGAAATAAATTTTTTCATGGATAACTTTATGTGCAACCAAGATGCATTTTTTAAGTGTAAATATCAAACTTTGGGTGTTAGATTTGTAAATACATAAGAATTGTGTGATAGGAATGTAAATTTCGCTATATTTTATCAACAAAATTATGCAGACAACCCTTATAAATCGACGTCAATTATGTGCTCTTTTGTGAACATAAATGAGAGTTAAATGAAAATGTTTCATGAGAATTATGTCTTAACGGTCGATCAATCAAACTTCTTANATATTTTATCAAAAAAATTATGCACACAACCCTTATAAATCAACGTCAATTATGTGCTCTTTTGTAAACATAAATGAGAGTTAAATGAAAATGTTTCATGAGAATTATGTCTTAACGGTCGATCAATCAAACTTCTTAAATTGAAAACTAAGCAATACCTAACCTTGACCCACTGTAAAGAAACGAGAGAGAGAGAGAGAGAGAGAGAGAGAGAGAGAGAGAGAGAGATCCATTTATTCTTCGATGCAAGTAGGAGTGTAAACGTGCCGAACATGAGCTAAGCCTCGTGCCCAGGCTTAACTCTTGTTCAACTCATTTATATTCGAANAAGAGAGAGAGAGAGAGAGAGAGAGAGATCCATTTATTCTTCGATGCAAGTAGGGGTGTAAACGTGCCGAACATGAGCTAAGCCTCGTGCCCAGGCTTAACTCTTGTTCAACTCATTTATATTCGAACTCAAAAAGTGTGTTCGTGTTCGGCTTGTTTGCTTAGCAAGTCAAGCACGAGCTGTTCACGAATAAAGAGTCATTTTGATAACCCTAATCACATAGTCATAAGATATTAAGGGTTATGGCAAGATTTAAAAATTAATATTTATATTAAAACATAATTTGAATCTAATTTAATAATTTATATATATATATTGATGAGTAGTATTTTGACCCAAAACGAGCCAAACAGGATCGAACCAATTTTTGTTCGTGTTCGGCTCGATAACTTAACGAACGAGCCGTACAAGAGCTTCTTAACGAGCCAAACACAAGTTATTCGCCAACAACGAGCCGTTTTGACAACTCTAGATGCAAGCATAAACATATTTCATGTACAACCAAAAAAAAGAAAGAAAATTTACATACAAACCACACATATTTTATGTATTTACATTGAAATAAATTATTGGAAGATTCACATACATACCACTCAATTCTTATGTATTTAGATGCCTAACACGTAAACTTCAATTTTTGCGTAGACATCATCTTACCAACATTTATAATTCGTGTATTTCACTTTTTAAAAGTTAAAATGATGATATTTTTGATGTGATATGAAAGATTTGAATAATAGATATGCAAACACATAGGAATTGAGTGGCATGTATGTAAATCTTCCAATAATTTATTTCAAATGGCTACATAAAATTTTTATGTTATGCATGTAAAATGTCTGTCTTTTTTTGGCTGTAAATACATAGGAATTGACCCGTATGTATGTAAATGCCACTGAAAAAGAATATTCTTGATAATGAAACAATACCTCATTAACAAGTAATAAAATATTTTTATATATGATTTTATTATGCATGTAAAAATTTTATTTTTATTAATAGTATGTAAATTAGAAATTATGAATGAAAACTCATATTTTCTCTTGGCGTAATGAACTGGTAATGGAATGCAGACTCGGAGTGTAAAATTTTCGTGATAGCCGATGATACCATACAATGTGGGACAAATGTGGCATCCACTTGACCGGCATTTCGGCATGCAGCCATAATNGCTGTGTCAGACCCCATGGTTTTTCCCTTTTTACGGGTTTTCTACGTAAAAACTTCTGGTATTATTACAGCTTGATTCATTTTCATCTGAGTGTGTGCTGAATTTTCGTGCAACGCTATGACGATAATCCATTACTCTACCGTCGCGAATTTTCTAGCACTCATCAAGTATGCAAATTAGAAATTATGAATGAAAACTCATATTTTCTCTTGGCGTAATGAACTGGTAACAGAAGTGGAATGCAGACTCGGAGTGCAAAATTTTCGTGACAGCCGATGATACCATACAATGTGGGACAAATGTGGCATCCACTTGACCGGCATTTCGGCATGCAGCCATAATTCATCGAATTGGAATCCCCATATTTTGTTCATTGTAGCGATCAAAGATTTGATGTGTGCAGTTGAATGGACAAGTTTATCTGGAGAAGCGAAGTGATAGCACTCATTGATGTCGGGCGTGCGAATGAGATCGAATCGCAGATGTGGTCTGTGAATCAGAAGCAGCAAGCGAGGTTGAGGAGACTGGCAGGCTTTAGTTTCTGATTTGATTCCTATGACTTGCGTGGCTTTTCTGAAATGAGGCCTAACTTATAGTTAATTATTGGGAAGTTTACATACATGCCTCCATTTTTTATGTATTTATGTATATAATAGCCAGTGTTTGATTTCTTAGTTTTATAACACCTTGATATCGTGAATAAAAAATGTATTTCATTTTTTACATGATAGTGATTATAATATTTTTGATGTGATCTTAAGGATTTTTTTTTTGGATCATCAATTTTGCAGAAGATTTGGACTGTCAAATAAATCAGCAATACCTCAGCCGCCAACNAACATAGATGCCGCCATTTTTTATGTATTTATGTATATAATAGCCAGTGTTTTATTTTTTACTATTATAACACCTTGATATCATGAATAAAAAATGTATTTCATTTTTTACATGATAGTGATTATAATATTTTTGATGTGATCTTAAGGATTTTTTTTTGGATCATCAATTTTGCAGAAGATTTGGACTGTCAAATAAATCAGCAATACCTCAGCCGCCAACTAATATTTGTTCACGAGGAATAGTATTGCATTTATGTTTTTCAATAGGAGTCCTTACACAACCTAGGGATAAACTTCTTTAGCAAAAATGTTTAAAATCTAAGGAAATCGCAGAAAGATAGGAAAAGACTATTCTTAATAATTTTGATCCTAGTGAAAACATTTTGGGTTTTTCTTTTTGTTGCTTTCTTCCTCATGGTTCACCTTTGTTTTGCACCAAATTGGTATCGTAGCCAATCAAGGTAAAAGAAGGCAAAACATTGACTGAGATAAAAAAAAGCTGAAGCTTCTACAGTTTCTTAAATTAAACTCGAACATGCCTCGACAAAAAAGTATAGGAGTTAATAAATTATTTCCAATTTTTTTGCTGCAGAATGCAGCGAGAGTTTTTTTGTACGAAAATAATGTAAAAGAATAGAAATTCACACAACAAGAATCAAACACAAGATTTACGTGGTTATGCATTAAATTAATTTGTCTACATCCATGCAGGCAGAGATTTCACTCGCACCAGATGGGTGGAAAGAAAAATGGTTTGAGATTTCAACTTCACACATCTGACCATAATCACCGCTCATTAGTCCAAAGTCTTTTTCATAAAGGAGGACTAGGACATGCAAGTAAATAAGGTCAAAATATAAAAATAACCCTAATTACAATAAAAGTAAATAATGTCATAAATACAACATTCTCCACTTTATCTCTTGCTTCCAATTAAGTCAGGGATGACCAAATGAGCTCCAAACTCCAACTCTGTTGCACCATGATGTTTGTCCATGTACTTCCCCTCCCGAAGCGATCAAGCCTTGCATAGTTCTTCAAAATGCCCCGTTGGGCAATCAGTCCTAAGCTCGGATGCTCACAAAACTTCTGCAGTAAGTGAACTTCTGGAATTGTAGTGCCTTCGTGAGCATGTATGTTGGATTATTCTACGTATTTATCTTCATCAACTGAACATTGTCTTCTTCAATTAAGTCCCGAAAAAAATGGTAGATCACATTAATGTGTTTAGTACGAGCATAACGAACTAGACTTGTGGCCAAGAATATTACACTCTGACAATCACAGAACACCGTCAGAAACTTCTGATCAACTCCCAAGTGATCCAATAAGTAATGCATCCATATTACTTTCTTCATCGCCTTTGTGATTGCCATGCACTTAGCCTCTGAAGTAGACAAAGCAACAATAGATTGAAGAACCAACCACACACTGACTTGACCTCTCACCAATGTGAATAAATAACCAGTTGTAGATTTTTGTTTATCTATCATCTGCATAATCTAAGTCAGTGTATTCTACACACAAATCTGCACTGGATGATTGCCTCTCAACTACCAATCCAACATCAATAGTAGCATTAAGATACCTAAGAATACTCTTTACGGTTTGTCAATGACTACTTCCTGGATCATGTACGAACCTGCTCACAACACCAATTTTTTGTGCAATGTCTAGTCTAACACAAACCATGACATACATCAGATTACCCACTACATTAGCATAAGGAACTGATCACATATCTTTCCTCTTTTGATCTTCTTTTGAACACTGATATGAACTAAATTGAAAGTGAGATGCAATGGGTAGACCCACTGATACGCCTTAAAATTACTTATTTTTATATGTGTATTTCATGCTCATTTTTAAAGATATTGTGCTTTAATGAAATATATTTTGTGTTTTTGATTTTAGGTGAAAGAAATGAGATTTAAGAGCAAAAAGGAGCAAAAATGGATAAAAAGGACCAAAATAGGCCAATTGAAGCTAAAGGAGCACAAAGTTGACCTGCGCATAGGTGTCGGGAGCTTTTAGAAGCTCGACGCCAAGGCGCCAAAGATGGTTATGCATATATTCAATGAATTTGGATGAATTTTGAAAATGTGTCTGAAGTGACCCTTAGTGATTTTCATAGCTCTATATTTATAAAAGATTTCCAAACAAAAAAGGGTGTGTGGAGAGTCGTTTTTAGGTAGGTTAGACCACCATTGAGGTGGGTGATCCTGATATTTTTTATATGTAAGAATTTATGAAGTTAACACAACTACTTGAAGATTTTAATCCTCGACAACGGCGCTAAAAACTTTATCCCAAACTTGATCTCAAGCAAAGTAAGATTTCAATTATATTTGTAGGGATTCTATGCAAATATATGTATCGTTAACAAGTAATATAGAGCTTTCTGATTAAGCCCCAAATATCGATCCCACGGAGATCGAGGTTAATCACGACGGCTTTCAAGAGAAGTTCTAGTCCAGATTAACACGCCCTAGATTTGAAGGTTGATAAATGTTTGGTTTTGATTATATTCTATAATTATCACTACAATAATACTTCTACTCCTAAACTAAAATACTTAGTGAAAATCAGAAAGTAGGGTTTAATATATTAAAAGTACTTTTCCTCATGCAATGAAATTAGTGACATGTGTAAAAGTGAAACAAGTTGTGAGAGTGATTCTGAAAAATAGGAGCAATTATATTTTTTTACCCTTATTAGAGATGCTATAAAGAACATTGGTTAATCTAAAGTTTGAATAGTTTTGAAGACGAGCAAGACAGGGAAGATACTAACTTTCACTTTAGAGTTCCCTCTTATCCCTCCACCTGGAGGCTAACATCTTGCAACAAACCCTAAAACAATAGACCAAATTAGGGGGCTTTAGTATGCCACTAAAGTCCTCTAATTCTACACTCATTAAAGATTATTTTCTTATTTATTTGCACTCAACCATATGGACTACATTTTCATCTATACAATCTCATGTGATTCTATCATAGTTGATTGAGACAATACCATCACAGATCTTACATGTTCTCACAACAAATTTTAACAAGCAAGTTGATCAAGTTTACATATAAATGAAGAAAAAAGTAAAATCATCACAATATATTCTCACTCTACCCAATTCTCTATCCTACACATGCATATTAATTTATTGTAAGAAGGAAGAGTTAGGAAAACTATTCACTACACATGGAGAAACAACAAGAACTTTTCATTGAACAAAACTTCAAAACCATGCAAACAAAGCACTAGATTCTAATCAAAATATAATGAAAATATTTATCTTTGATGAAAATCAAACTCTCCTTGTATAGCAAAAGTAATCACCTTACAATACTCTCAAAGAACAAAGTGAAAAGAAAAGAAGAAATTCTCACTCTCTTTCTCTCCACCTTGTCGCCCCTCTTGAGGCTCACGCCCAAGCCTTCTTCTTCTTCTCCAAGCCTTATTATGCTCTTCTAATTAATTTAAGAGTCAAAGAGTCCTTTTAAAAATATTTACAAACCTTATTTATAATTTCCCAAGAGATTCTTAAGTGTCTCTTCAAAAATATCCAGATTTAAGGAATCTTCTAAAAGGTGCCTCAAGTGCCTCTTCAAAACTCCTTATAGTCGGCCCAAATCATTCTATAAAATCCATTTTATCATTTCTAATGAATTCCACAAGAGACACACGAAGCACCACTTCAAAAATTGTCCAAATCTGATGTATATTTTGAAAGATATGTTGAAACCCATTTTTGGCGCTTAAGCGTCGATTTTGGGCGCTTAAGCACCCTCATCTCTATATGGTAGTACTTAACTGCCATTTTGTGCGCTTAAGCGTAGGGAAAAGGCACTTAAGTGTCCAGTTTCAGTCCCCATGGCTCCGGTGTGCCCCGGTTGGACCTGATTTGCTCCATTTTGCTCTGTTTTGGTCCATTTTTTATTCCTTTTGCTTCAATCACTCCAAATTCATCAATTTGATATATCTACAACCAAAAACACAAGAAAACATACCTTTAAATTGCAATATTAAATATAGCATGAAAAATAATACATTTTTAAGCGGATCAGTGGGCGGCCACCATAGTGAGAGTGTGGTGATTGTGAGTGTTTGTGTTAATATTGTGGAGTCGAGTTCAGTTAGGAAACTTCAGAGGATTGCTGGGGAAAATTTTGAGAAAAGTATTTGTAATTTTTGTTTTAGTGTTGTTTTGTAAACTTAATTTTTAATATAGATCATGTTTTGTTTTGTTATTCCTATGACTTATGAGTAGTTATCTTTTTTTTTTCCTTGCAATAAGAAGTAATCATTGGTAGGGTTAGAATATTTTGAAGTTCTCTTTTATTCCAAAAATTTTTTATAGTATTTTCATTGATTCTTAATTTACTTTGCAAATAGGTTATTTGTGATTTTAAAATCTATTGCGAAACATAATGACCCGGGAGGGCTATGACTTCACCCATTTAGTGAGTATCACACTAGATGCCAAGTCCAATGGGGAGTGCAAATAGATATGGAGATGAGTTTTGATGGGTGTAGAATTGATGATTTTATAGTGACAAGCTAGAATCTTTTTTCAATTTGTTCTTTACTTTGAAACCTGAGACCTGATTAGTCCTATAGAGAGAGCACAATGGATAATTTGAAAGTGAGAGACTAGAATCTACTCGGCACAACCAGATCAATTAGGAACTTAACTTCAGATAAGCTAATGTTCTTTATGCACTCATGAGAGGGTAAAGAATATGTATGCTTTTATTTGTTACAAAACCTTATTTTCATCTCTAAGCATTTGATTCATACACTGATTACAATCTCTTTGCAAGGGGGAAGACTTTTTTATTATAAATGTATTCCTTTACACATCTGTAGTTTAAGAAACTTTGCATCTGTTTTTAGCTTTGTATTTAGAAGTAGGAAACTTTAGTTTATACCATTTTACAAACCATTCGATATTATTCTCCTATAAATTTTGTTTACAATTTGAGTAGAAATATTTTTAAGTTGACAAAGAAATCACTTATTCCCTGTGGGTTCGATACTAGGATTTTTAAGGTAAACTCTATATTACTTAAGACGATGCATATACTTGCGTAGTACCCATAGTGTGCAAGTCATTAATCAATTTTATAATACAATTATTTTGCACACTAGCCACTGAATATAAATTGTGTGATCATTTCTTACCTTCATATTATAAACATATGTTATATGTGCAATACCAACTTTGCAATGTCATCATTCCATTAGTTACTATACTGAAGAGCACTATTAGTTGAGTGTAAGAAACGAGCACAATGAAAACAAATAGTGATTTGGTACATCAGTGGGCTAAAAGAGGCTACCTGAGAGAAATTGAAAATAAATTTCATGTGGTGATTATCCCAAGCAGTAAACAAGACATATAAAGTTATATTACAACTGCATATGCTACAACAAATTCTAAAGAAATAGTTAAGGTGCCAAATCAAAGTGCAAAAATAAGCCTAGTATAGTCACAAAAGAATGCAACATTTATGGGTAGAACCAAAACCTAAGTGAGCGAAGCTAACTCGTGAGTTGGCTCGGGCTCGGCTTGATAAATGGCTTGTGAGCTGAGTTTGATGAGCTAACAAGTCAAGCTCAAGCCAATCTCAACTTGACTCATTAGCTCGTTTAAAAAAATAATAATAATAAAATATACTCAGCATATATTAAATTTCAAAAATTTATCTTTTAATTATTAAAAGTATTTTAAACATGATTTTTTTAATATCAAGCAATTTATAATTATTTTTATCTTCTTTTCTCATTCTATTTATCATTTTATTATAAGAATAGCTTAAATTGAAGTTTTTTCTCTCTTTTATAATAACCAAGCCGGCTCATGAGCTAGCTCAAACTCGTGGACATAAGCTCAAGCTTGAGCTCAAACTCAATCAATTAATTAAGCTCAACGTGACGGANTAGGAACAAACTAATCTTTGTTCGTGTTCGGCTCGTTAACTTAGTGAATAAGCCGAACAAGAGCTTCTTAACGAGTCGAACACAAGTCGTTCGCAAACAACAAGCCCTTTTGACAACCCTAGATGAAAGCATAAACATATTTCATGTACTACCAAAAGTAAGATAGAAAATTTACATACAAACCACACATATTTTATGTATTTACATTGAAATAAATTATTGGAAGATTCACATACATACCACTCAATTCTTATGTATTACATGCCTAACACCTAAACTTCAATTTTTGCATAGACATCATCTTACCAATATTTATAATTCGTGTATTTCACTTTTTAAAAGTTCAAATGATCATATTTTTGATGTGATATGAAAGTTTTGAATAATAGATATGCAAACACATAGGAATTGAGTAGCATGTATGTAAATCTTCCAATACTTTATTCGAATGGCTACATAAAATTTTTATGTTATGCATGTAAAATTTCTGTCTTTTTTTTGGTTGTAAATACATAGGAATTGACCCGTATGTATGTAAAGGCCAATCAAAAAGAATATTCTTGATAACGAAACAATACCTCATTAACAATTAATTAAATATTTTTATATATGATTTTATTATGCATGTAAAAATTTTTATTTTTATTAATAGTATTGATACGCCACCAACAAATTATCATAACCCAGCACGAATCTCGTTGCAATATTTTGAGCACGAACATTCAAACTTCGATTACGAGTCATCCGGAACTCCGATTTCAGAAAAATTATAGTCAAACTGATCGGCTCGATGAAACAGACCTAATGATATAAAAGTTAGTCCAATCCGAGTCAAATCAGGGTCGAATCAAGTCATTAAACCACTACTACGGGATTTTCGGAGGCATTTGAAACGTCAAACAAATGTCAAATCTAGCGAGTTTATAGTCGAATCGAGCATCTTAAAAAGACGAATCCAGCGAGCCCAAGATTGCTCAATTCCGACATCGTTAAGGCACTCAAATGTCCATCAAACGCCATCTGATCAAGAGAAGCTCTCCGGATCGTCCGATCAAAATGGTTCATATTTCTGCATTAATTGCACTCAAAACACTATAAATAGNCAAAAGAAGGCAGAACATTGACTGAGATAAAAAAAAGCTCAAGCTCCTAGAGTTTCTTAAATGAAACTCGAACATGCCTAGACAAAAAGGTATAGGAGTTAAAAAATTATTTCCAACTTTTTGCTGCAGAATGCAGCGAGAGTTTTTTTGTACGTAAATAATGTAGAAGCATCGAAATTCACACAACAAGAATCAAACACAAGATTTACGTGGTTGTGCAGTAAATTAATATGCCTACGTTCATGCGGACAGAGATTTCACTCGCACCAGCTGGGTGGAAAGAAAAATGGTTTGAGATTACAACTTCACACATCTGACCATAATCACCGCTCATTAGTCCAAAGTCTTTTTCATAAAGGAGGACTAGGACATGCAAGTAAATAAAGTCAAAATATAAAAATAACCCTAATTATAATAAAAGTAAATAAAGTCATAAATACAACAATCTCCACCTTATCTCTTGCTTCCAATTAAGTCAGGGATGACCAAATGAGCTCCAAACTCCAACTCTGTTGCACCATGATGTTTGTCCATGTACTTCCCCTCCCGAAGCAATCAAGCCTTGCATAGTTCTTCAAAATGCTCCACTGGGCAATCAGTCCTGAGCTCGTATGCTCACAAAACTTCTGCAGTAAGTAAACTTATGGAATTGTAGTACCTTCGTGAGCATGTATGTTGGATTCTTCTACGTATTTATCTTCATCAACTGAACATTGTCTTCTTCAATTAAGTCCCGAACAAAATGGTACATCACATTAATGTGTTTAGTACGAGCATAACGAACTAGACTTGTGGCCAAGAATATTACACTCTGACAATCACAGAACACCGTCAGAAACTTCTGATCAACTCCCAAGTCATCCAATAGGTACTGCATCCATATTGCTTTCTTCATCGCCTTTGTGATTGTCATGCACTTAGCCTCTGAAGTAGACAAAGCAACAATAGATTGAAGAACCAACCACACACTGACTTGACCTCTCACCAATGTGAATAAATAACCAATTGTAGATTTTTGTTTATCTATCATCTGCATAATCTAAGTCAGTGTATTCTACACACAAATCTGCACTGGATGATTGCCTCTCAACTACCAAGCCAACATCAATAGTAGCATTAAGATACCTCAGAATACTCTTTACGGTTTGTCAACGACTACTTCCTGGATCATGTACGAACCTGCTCACAACACCAAATTTTTGTGCAATGTCTAGTCTAACACAAACCATGACATACATCTGATTACCCACTACATTAGCATAAGGAACCGATCCCATATATTTCCTCTTTTGATCTTCTTTTAGAACACTGATATAAACTAAATTGAAAGTGAGATGCAATGGGTAGACCCACTGATACGCCTTAAAATTACTTATTTTTATTATATGTGTATTTCATGCTCATTTTTAAAGATATTGTGCTTTAATGAAATATATTTTGTGTTTTTGATTTTAGGTGAAATAAATGAGATTTAAGAGCAAAAATGGATAAAAGGGACCAAAATAGGCCAATTGAAGCTAAAGGAGCACAAAGTTGACCTGCGCATAGGCGCCGGGATGTTTTAGAAGCTCGACGCCAAGGCACCAAAGATGGTTATGCATATATTCAATGAATTTGGATGAATTTTGAAAATGTGCCTGAAGTGACCCTTAGTGATTTTCATAGCTCTATATTTATAAAAGATTTCCAAACAAAAAAGGGNCCAAAATAGGCCAATTGAAGCTAAAGGAGCACAAAGTTGACCTGCGCATAGGTGTCGGGAGCTTTTAGAAGCTCGACGCCAAGGCGCCAAAGATGGTTATGCATATATTCAATGAATTTGGATGAATTTTGAAAATGTGTCTGAAGTGACCCTTAGTGATTTTCATAGCTCTATATTTATAAAAGATTTCCAAACAAAAAAGGGTGTGTGGAGAGTCGTTTTTAGGTAGGTTAGACCACCATTGAGGTGGGTGATCCTGATATTTTTTATATGTAAGAATTTATGAAGTTGACACAACTACTTGAAGATTTTAATCCTCGACAACGGCGCTAAAAACTTTATCCCAAACTTGATCTCAAGCAAAGTAAGATTTCAATTATATTTGTAGGGATTCTATGCAAATATATGTATCGTTAACAAGTAATATAGAGCTTTCTGATTAAGCCCCAAATATCGATCCCACGGAGATCGAGGTTAATCACGACGGCTNAACACCATTACTTGAAGATTTTAATCCCCGACAACGACGCCAAAAACTTTATCCCAAACTTGATCTCAAGCAAAGTAAGATTTCAATTATATTTGTAGGGATTCTACGCAAATATATGTATCGTTAACAAGTAATATAAAGCTTTCTGATTAAGCCCCAAATATCGATCCCATGGAGATCGAGGTTAATCACGACGGCTTTCAAGAGAAGTTCTAGTCTAGATTAACACGCCCTAGCTTTCAAGGTTGATAAAGGTTTGGTTTTGATTACATTCTATAATTATCACTACAATAATACTTCTACTCCTAAACTAAAATACTTAATGAAAATCAGAAAGTGGAGTTTAATATATTAAAAGTACTCTTCCTCATGCAATGAAATTAGTGACATGTGTAAAAGTAAAAACAAGTTGTGAGAGTGATTCTGAAAAATAGGAGCAATTATATTGTTTTACCCTTACTAGAGATGCTATAAAGAACATTGGTTAATCTAAAGTTTGCATAGTTATGAAGACGGGCAAGACAGGGAAGATATTAACTTTCACTTTAGAGTTCCATCTTATCCCTCCACCTGGAGGCTAACATCTTGCATCAAAACCTAAAACAATAAAGCAAATTAGGGGGCTTTAGTATGCCACTGAAGTCCTCTAATTCTACACCCATTAAAGATTATTTCCTTATTTATTTGCACTCAACCATATGACTACATTTTCATCTATACAATCTCATGTGATTCTACCATAGTTGATTGAGACAATACCATCACGGATCTTACATGTTCTCACAACAAATTATAACAAGCAAGTTGATCAAGTTTACATATAAATGAAGAAAAAAGTAAAATCATCACAATATATTCTCACTCTACCCAATTCTCTATCCTACACATGCATATTAATTTATTGTAAGAGGGAAGAGTTAGGAAAACTATTCACTACACATGGAGAAACAACAATAACTTTTCATTGAACAAAACTTCAAAACCATGCAAACAAAGTACTAGATTCAAATCAAAATACAATGAAAATACTTATCTTTGATGAAAATCAAACTCTCCTTGTATAGCAAAAGTAATCTCCTTATAATCCTCTCAAAGAACAAAGTGAAAAGAAAAGAAGAAATTCTCACTCTCTCTTTCTCTCCACCTTGTCGCCCCCCTTGAGGCTCACGCCCAAGCCTTCTTCTTCTTCTCCAAGCCTTATTATGCTCTTCTAATTAATTTAAGAGTCAAAGAGTCCTTTTAAAAACATTTCCAAACCTTATTTATAATTTCCCAAGAGATTCTTAAGTTTCTCTTCAAAAATATCCAGATTTAATGATTCTTCTAAAAGGTGCCCCAAGTGCCTCTTCAAAACTCCTTATAACCGGCCCAAATCATTCTATAAAATCCATTTTATCATTTCTAATGAATTCCACAAGAGACACACGAAGCACCGCTTCAAAAATCGTCCAAATCCGATGTATATTTTGGAAGATATGTTGAAACCCTTTTTTGGCTCTTAAGCGTCGATTTTGGGCGCTTAAGCACCCTCCTCTCTGTATGGTAGTACCTAACTGCCATTTTGGGCGCTTAAGCGTAGGGAACAGGCACTTAAGTGTTCAGTTTCGATCCCCATGGCTCCGGTGTGCCCCGGTTGGACCTGATTTGCTCCAGTTTGCTCTATTTTGGTCCATTTTTATTCCTTTTGCTCCAATCACTCCAAATTCATCAATTTGATATATCTACAACCAAAAACACAAGAAAACATACCTTTAAATTGCAATATCATCATAAATACAGCATGAAAAATAATACATTTTTAAGCGGATCAGTGGGCGGCCACCATAGTGAGAGTGTGGTGATTGTGAGTGTTTGTGTTAATCTTGTGGAGTCGAGTTCAGTTAGGAAACTTCAGAGGATTGCTTGGGGAAAATTTTGAGAAAAGTATTTGTAATTTTTGTTTTAGTGTTGTTTTGTAAACTTAATTTTTAATATATATCATGTTTTGTTTTGTTATTCCATTGACTTATGAGTAGTTATCTTTTTTTTTTTCCTTGCAATAAGAAGTAATCATTGGTAGGGTTAGAATATTTTGAAGTTCTCTTTTATTCCAAAATTTTTTTATAGTATTTTCATTGATTCTTAATTTACTTTGCAAATAAGTTATTTGTGATGTTAAAATCTATTGCGAAACATAATGACCCGGGAGGGTTATGACTTCACCCAATTAGTGAGTATCACACTAGATGTCAAGTCCAATGGGGAGTGCAAATATATATGGAGATGAGTTTTGATGGGTGTAGAATTGATGATTTTATAGTGACAAGCTAGAATCTTTTTCAATTTGTTCTTTACTTTGAAACCTGAGACCTAATTGGTCCTATAGAGAGGGCACAATAGATAATCTGAAAGTGAGAGACTAGAATCTACTCAGCACAACCAGATCAATCAGGAACTTAACTTTAGATAAGCTAATGTTCTTTATGCACTCATGAGAGGGTAAAGAATATGTATGCTTCTATTTGTTACAAAACCTCATTTTCATCTTTAAGCATTTGATTTATACACTGATTACAATCTCTTTGCAAGGGGGAGGACTTTTTTATTATAAATGTATTCCTTTACACATCTGTAGTTTAAGAAACTTTGCATCTGTTTTTAGCTTTGTATTTAGAAGTAGGAAACTTTAGTTTATACCATTTTACAAACCATTCGATATTATTCTCCTATAAATTTTGTTTACAATTTGAGT
The DNA here is from genome assembly GCA_002079205.1 of Phalaenopsis hybrid cultivar. NCBI lineage: Eukaryota > Viridiplantae > Streptophyta > Magnoliopsida > Asparagales > Orchidaceae > Phalaenopsis > Phalaenopsis hybrid cultivar. The sequence continues at coordinate 32,039 of JXCR01131612.1, forward strand.
AGAAATATTTTTAAGTTGACNCAAATTTTGTTTACAATTTGAGTAGAAATATTTTTAAGTTGACAAAGAAATTCACTTATTCCCTGTGGGTTCGATACTAGGATTTTTAAGGTAAACTCTATACTACTTAAGACGATGCATATACTTGCGTAGTACCCATAGTGTGTAAGTCATTAATCAATTTTATAATACAGTTATTTTGCACAATAGCCACTGAATATAAATTGTGTGATCATTTCTTACCTTCATATTATAAACATATGTTATATGTGCAATACCAACTTTGCAATGTCATCATTCCATTATTTACTATATTGAAGAGCATTATCAATTGAGTGTAAGAAACGAGCACAATGAAAACAAATAGTGATTTGGTACATCAGTGGGCTAAAAGAGGCTACCTAAGAGAAATTGAAAATAAATTTCATGTGGTGATTATCCCAAGCAGTAAACAAGACATATAAAGCAATATTACAACTGCATATGCTACAACAAATTCTAAAGAAATAGTTAAGGTGCCAAATCAAAGTGCAAAAATAAGCCTAGTATAGTCACAAAAGAATGCAACATTTATGGGTAGAACCAAAACCTAAGTGAGCGAAGCTAACTCGTGAGTTGGCTCGGGCTCGGCTTGATAAATGGCTTGTGAGCTGAGTTTGATGAGCTAACAAGTCAAGCTCAAGCCAATCTCAACTTGACTCATTAGCTCGTTTAAAAAAATAATAATAATAAAATATACTCAGCATATATTAAATTTCAAAAATTTATCTTTTAATTATTAAAAGTATTTTAAACATGATTTTTTTAATATCAAGNCAGCTCGTTTAAAAAAATAATAATAATAAAATATACTGAACATATATTAAATTTCAAAAATTTATCTTTTAATTATTAAAAGTATTTTAAACATGATTTTTTTTTATATCAAGCAATTTATAATTATTTTTATCTTCTTTTCTCATTCTATTTATCATTTTATTATAAGAATAGCTTAAATTGAAGTTTTTTTTCTCTCTTTTATAATAACCAAGCCGACTCATGAGCCAGCTCAAACTCGTGGACATAAGCTCAAGCTTGAGCTCAAACTCAATCAATTAATTAAGCTCAACGTGACGGACTAACTTTTCTCTAGTCACCCGTACGGCTTTAGCTCTCTTCTTTAGCATTAAATCAGTCTAATCCTCACAACTCTTGAACTTCTGAGCACAATGCACTATTAAGAAGAAGAGTAAAGAGAAAGGAACACTTCACACTTGAATGCTTAGAAGCTTTGATTGAATGCTTAGATGATTACAAATGAGGGGAGAGACTTCTATTTATAGCCTCCCTCCAAGCCATGAGAATATTCTAAAATTTTCTACTTTCTAGAGTATTCTATACTATGCTTACATAGGTACATAGTCCTAGATCTTTCTAGGTTCTTCTTGAACTCTCCATGCTCCATCCTTGAGTTCTTCATGGAGTATTGCCTTCCTTTGACCTCTAAAATTGGGAAGAAATTTTTAGAGTTGTGTGGAATTTTCTCATCCACCTTCTTGGCTCTAGAAGGTTCTTCGTCATGCAAGTCTCTTCTAGAGTTTTCCTTCTTATACTTGTCTTGACATCTCCTTGAAAATGGCAGGGCGTGACATTAAGCACAGCCCAAGTGTGGCTCAAGCTCGACTCAACTTGTTTATGTTCACCGAGAAATAGAAGAAAGCATAGGAGAAAAAAAAATAGGACTTAATTAATAAATTAATTAATCTAATTAATTATCTACTTACCTCTATCCCGCCTATTGGAACCCGCTCCAATGGTAGTAACTACTCTCGCTTCTACTCGGTCACAAGCAAACCAGCCAAGGGTATTGGTTCATTCGCACTCTCTCCTTCCTATCGTTCCCCGCTCCTCTCGTTTTCCTTATTCTTCTCTTACAATCAAATTTACAGAGCTCTTCTCTTCTACTGTCTCCAACAGTCCCCCTTCTGCTTCTCCTTCTATCGCAACAAGCCACAGAACGTTCCTGACTATTCCGTTCGTCTCCACCGTCCTGCACTTCATCCTCGCCTGTTCGAAAAGGTAAGTCACTGTTCTTCTTCACTTTGTATTTCTTCCACTCTTTTCATATGGGATGAAAACTGCAAACCTTTTTGTCATCCTGTCCTTCCCCTGTCACACACAAATCTTATGATCCAACCTTTCTTCTTTTTCTCTGTCTGCAACACTTAACCCATGCCCCTCTCTGTTCTTGTTTCTGTAGCAACTCTACCTAACAACACTATAGAATAATCCCAAGAGAACATCAATTTTTTCCAGAAAATTTAGATGATATATTGCAAAAACAATCTATCCATGCCTTGCACTAGCTCTTCTTGTTCCAAAGAAAAATGGGTCATGGTTAATGTGTGTGGGCAAGAGAGTGATTAACAAAATTATGGTCAAGTTCAGATTTATGATGCCAAGAGATATGTTTCTGCAATGGGTCATGGTTAATGTGTGTGGGCAAGAGAGTTATTAACAAAATTAATAAAAGTATGGTCAAGTTCAGATTTCTGCAGTGTTTGTAATGTCAGAAGAGTCTTAACCGAATGCGTATATGTTGGATTGTCTTCTTACAAAAATTCATCTTTATGGTTAAACATCGTGCAAGTCCTAGCAATAGGGAAGTTGATGTCCTCATTAGGCGTGCTAGCTTATCATAGAAATGGAATGCTTGCAAGAACTATATATTGATGATAAGGATTTCTCTAGTCTTTGGAAAAATTGCAAACAACATATTGCTTCATGTGATTACTTAACACAAAAAGATGCATATTTAAAGGTAACTAGCTGTGTATCCCAGATACTTGCTCTTTGACAATAAATTATCAAGGATTGCCAAAGTGAGGGTATGGCCACTCATAACGGCTAAAACAAAATGTTGTTGTTGGTTTAATCTTGATTTTACTGGTCGAAGTTAATGAGAAATGTATATGGTATGGGGAGAAATGGTTTATTTGTTAAAGGTGTGCAAGACAAAATGCAACACTTTATACACCATTACCCATTCCATATTCTATTTGGGAAAACTTAACTATTGATTTTATGCTTAGATTGCCCCCTACCAAGCATGGTATTAACTCACTCATGTTTTTCGTCCATCATTTCTAAGGAGTGGATCATTCCATTGCTTGCAAATTAACATTTGATGCAGTAAACATAGCTAAGCTCTTTTCCAAAGACATGGTCCGGTTGCACGAAATTCCAAATAGTTGGACATATAATTGCAATTTTAAATTTATTAGTTATTTTTGGGGAGAATTATGAAATTTTTCNACATAGTTAAGCTCTTTTCCAAAGACATGGTCTGGTTGCACGAAATTCCAAGTAGTTGGACATATAATTGCAATTTTAAATTTATTAGTTATTTTTGGGGAGAATTATGAAATTTTTCTGAACTGATATTTGTCTAAGTTCGACATTGTTGACCAATAAAAAAAATAAAAAAAGAAGAAAATAAATAAATTAAATTTCTACCTATGTGGGTAATCGTTCCCTCCTCATTTTGGTGCGCAACCATAATCTAAGCCCGCTTTAAAAAAACAACGGGGGAATACACACAAAAAGAGGAGTAACGAGTAGGGCTAAACTTAAATTGAATATTAAGTTTTGCAAACTGGGGGCTGAGCTTAAATATTAAATATCCAAATGTTGTTTTTAAATGCTTCTCACCACCGGATTCGTAACATGTTGCAAGCGAACAGAAGGCGGTATTTTAAATAGCTTAAAGTGAACATNCTGCAAACTGAGGGCTGAGCTTAAATATTAAATATCCAAATGTTGTTTTTAAATGCTGTCACCACCGGATTCGTAACATATTGCAAGTGAACAGAAGGCGGTATTTTAAATAGCTTAAAGTGAACATTTTCATGCATCGATGTATTAATTTAAATATAGCAAATTTATATAGCTTCAATCTCATATGTTTCATTTTTAAAGCAATCATTAATTCAATTCATGCTTTAAAATTATGTTAACTGCCTTAAGAAATGCAAAGTTGTTTAAAGTAGTCAAATACATAACATGTTATTCCCACATGTGCTCCAACCAATGTGTAAAATGCTCAACTACTTGGTTTGAGAATGTTGCATGGGCTAATCAGACCGCCTTGTCTATTCGATATGGTTGTAAGTCTCACCCTAATAATTTGATCCTCTTCCTCATAAAAACTCAAGTTAACAAGTCTAGTAAGCCCTAATAAATATCCAAATTATGAAAAAAGAAATTACAAATCAAAATCACCAAATTAGTATGATTCTCCTCTTTGTTAGGACCGGAGGTGACAGGATTTATGCCTTAAAAGTCTACACTGGAAAAATTATATTCCCGTTTTTAAATATAAATGTTTTAAATGCCTAATTCCCTGATGATGGTCATGTTGATTGAAGATTTCAACCGGAATGGTCAATTTTTAAAATCAAGCTTTCTCAAAGTAACCAACCAAATATTTAAGCTAAAATTCAATCACCTAAGAGCTAAAAACAAATTTCATCCTCCATTTACAACACTTTATCAAGGCTGACAAATTTTGATTGACTTCAGCTCATAAAGAGCGAATTTCATATCAAATGTATCAATATATTTATAATCAAAGTAATTGCATGTCAGTAAGGACGTGACTCGAGTCCTTTGTACGCGTGATTTGGCCCAAGGCCTCCACAAAGTAGTAGTACGACTATGGCCCCCTGGCCGAGTGGTTGTCGTCAAATGACACCATTATATCCGCAGCTCATATGTTCCCTAACAACTTTCTACCTTTTGAGTTGTAAATCATAAGGGTAATATTGATTGTCATAAAACTTTATGTTAACTAAGGTCGACTTAAATTTGTCTTTTTAGACAAACATTCATCTCATATGTATAAGGATTTCTTGGACGACGCAACTCATGACTGCTGGCAAAAATCATTCTGCCAGGTTGGGTCGACTACCTCCTCTAACTAAGTATATCAGGGACCACGATGACTTGAGATGACAGAACAATGGGATCTTGATCGGGTTTCGTTTTCATTCCTCTACCATCAGCTTTAAGCTTCAAGTGGTGAATTATATAATTTAAATTCAAAGTCTGCTGCTTTTATTTGTTGAATACTTAAATTAATGACTAGCCTTCGTTGAAAGTTTATCGACAGGGCTAATTAATCATAGGGGCATGCGTCAATGAAAAACCTAGAGCCACAGATCAAGAAGTCCTCGCAAAATGAGAGCGAAATTTCTAGGTAGTGTCTTATATACAATCCAGTCTGTCTTCTAAAAACTCAAATCTACTAAGCTCTCTCAATAAAAGAATAATAATAAAATAATTACAAAGAGTTATCCTGTGGTAATTTTTAGAGCCCACAGACATATCATCCTCAAACAAACTGACAAATAGAAGGCTTCTACTACACTTTGGGTAATATGATTTGTTTTGTGGCTAATGAAAGGCATAAATAGTGGGATTAGTTTCTTTGGCAGGCATAATTCACATTCAATTTTATGGTGAATAGACCAAAACCGCTAGTCGTCTTCCATTAAGCATTGTTTTCACCAAAATTTTTAACTTTAAAATTGACATCATCATTATCCCCAAGTCAAAAAGTTAGAGTAACACAAAATTAGTAGATGTCATCAATTCAATGTTGTAAGAGGTAAGAAAAAAAAATGATTATTTCTTCACAACAATATATGGTCACGCTAATAAGAAACACAGGTTGAAAGCATTGAAATTTGACCCCTTTCCAATATTGAAATGTATAAAAGATAATGCTTATGTGTTTGTTGTCTTTGCCTCTAGAGTTGAACATATATTTGACATTCAATGTATCTAATCTATATAAATACAAACCTCCTAGAACCTAATGTATTTCTTATGGTATTATCCGGAGTTCCTGCTCACTTTATACTATATTTCGCATTAATTTTCCTAAATTACGCTTACTAGTCTATTATTGCTTTTATTGCATTCCTAAGTGTCTAGTCCTTTTTTTTTTTATTTTTTTGAGGTCGGTGAACATCGAGGCTGGGATCTTTCGGTGTGGGAGGAAATGCCCTATCACCGGGCCACCATATCATCATGTATAGCTTTTATACCCTCTCAAGAGATAGAGAAAGATGGTTCTTTCTTCAAAATTGTGATCTAGTGGAAATATTTTAGATATTTTCATTTTGTTGTTTTCTTCTGTTGCTACATTCTTGTTTCATCTTGATGCATACACCAATATACACAAGTCTTTAGAGAAGTATCCATATCCATTAATAGTTCTTGTTCTATGAAATAAGGAAATGATTCAAGAACAAAAAAAAACCTTTGCCTGTTTGCAGGATGAGCCAAGCACAAATAATTCAATATATGCTTGATGAGCTTGCCAAAGTTTGATTAATTTACACCGAGTAAAGCCTCTCTTTTTCTTACCTCTACCACAATAATTGTGATCTATAACGTAAGATTTAAATGAAATCTTTACAAATTGTAATGATGGCTTAACGACCATCCCTCAATCATGTGAAAACTTTTAAGTACGATTGGATGGCCTACAGATGCACTTTAAAAGGCTAGTTTTATCTGTATATCAGCTAACNCTGCGCTTCGTCCTCGCCTGTTCAAAAAGGTAAGTCACTGTTCTTCTTCACTTTGTATTTCTTCCACTCTTTTTATATGGGATGAAAACCGCAAACCTTTTTGTCATTCTGTCCTTCCCCTGTCACACACAAATCTTATGATCCAACCTTTCTTCTTTTTCTCTGTCTTCAACACTTAACCCATGCCCCTCTCTGTTCTTGTTTCTGTAGCAAATCTACCTACCTTACAACACTATAGAATAATCCCAAGAGAACATCAATTTTTTCCACAAAATTTAGATGATATATTGCAAAAACAATCTATCCATGCCTTGCGCTAGCTCTTCTTGTTCCAAAGAAAAATGGGTCATGGTTAATGTGTGTGGGCAAGAGAGTGATTAACAAAATTATGGTCAAGTTCAGATTTATGATGCCAAGAGATATGTTTCTGCAATGGGTCATGGTTAATGTGTGTGGGCAAGAGAGTTATTAACAAAATTAATAAAATTATGGTCAAGTTCAGATTTCTGCAGTGTTTGTAATGTCAGAAGGGTCTTAACCGAATGCATATTTGTTGGATTGTCTTCTTACAAAAATTCATCTTTATGGTTAAACATCGTGCAAGTCCTAGCAATAGGGAAGTTGATGTCCTCATTAGGCGTGCTAGCTTATCATAGAAATGGAATGCTTGCAAGAACTATATATTGACGATAAGGATTTCTCTAGTCTTTGGAATAATTGCAAACAACATATTGCTTCATGTGATTACTTAACACAATAAAGATGCATATTTAAAGGTAACTAGCTGTGTATCCCAGATACTTGCTCTTTGACAATAAATTATCAAGGATTGCCAAAGTGAGGGTATGGCCACTCATAACGGCTAAAACAAAATGTTGTTGTTGGTTTAATCTTGATTTTATTGGTCGAAGTTAATGAGAAATGTATATCGTATGGGGAGAAATGTTTTATTTGTTAAAGGTGTACAAGACAAAATGCAAGACTTTATACATCATTACCCATTCCATATTCTATTTGGGAGGACTTAACTATTGATTTTATGCTTAGATTGCCCCCTACCAAGCATGGTATTAACTCACTCATGCTTTTCGTCTATCATTTCTAAGGAGTGGATCATTCCATTGCTTGCAAATTAACATTTGATGCAGTAAACATAGCTAAGCTCTTTTCCAAAGACATGGTCCGGTTGCACGAAATTCCAAATAGTTGGACATATAATTGCAATTTTAAATTTATTAGTTATTTTTGGGGAGAATTATGAAATTTTTCTGAACTGATATTTATCTAAGTTCGACATTGTTGACCAATAAAAAAATAAAAAAAAAGAAGAAAATAAATAAATTAAATTTCTACCTATGTGGGTAATCGTTCCCTCCTCATTTTGGTGCGCAACCATAATCTAAGCCCGCTTTAAAAAAACAACGGGGGAATACACACAAAAAGAGGAGTAACGAGTAGGGCTAAACTTAAATTGAATATTAAGTTTTGCAAACTGGGGGCTGAGCTTAAATATTAAATATCCAAATGTTGTTTTTAAATGCTTCTCACCACCGGATTCGTAACATGTTGCAAGCGAACAGAAGGCGGTATTTTAAATAGCTTAAAGTGAACATTTTCATGCATCGATGTATTAATTTAAATATAGCAAATTTATATAGCTTCAATCTCATATGTTTCATTTTTAAAGCAATCATTAATTCAATTCATGCTTTAAAATTATGTTAACTGCCTTAAGAAATGCAAAGTTGTTTAAAGTAGTCAAATACATAACATGTTATTCCCACATGTGCTCCAACCAATGTGTAAAATGCTCAACTACTTGGTTTGAGAATGTTGCACGGGCTAATCAGGCCGCCTTGTCTATTCGATATGGTTGTAAGTCTCACCCTATTAATCTGATCCTCTTCCTCATAAAGACTCAAGTTAACGAGTCTAGTAAGCCCTAATAAATATCCAAATTATGAAAAAAGAAATTACAAATCAAAATCACCAAATTAGTATGATTCTCCTCTTTGTTAGGACGGGAGGTGACAGGATTTATGCCTTAAAAGTCTACACTGGCAAAATTATATTCCCGTCTTTAAATATAAATGTTTTAAATGCCTAATTCCCTGATGATGGTCATGTTGATCGAAGATTTCAACCGGAATGGTCAATTTTTAAAATCAAGCTTTCTCAAAGTAACCAACCAAATATTTAAGCTAAAATTCAATCACCTAAGAGCTAAAAACAAATTTCATCCTCCATTTACAACACTTTATCAAGGCTGACAAATTTTGATTGACTTCAGCTCATAAAGAGCGAATTTCATATCAAATGTATCAATATATTTATAATCAAAGTAATTGCATGTCAGTAAGGACGTGACTCGAGTCCTTTGTACGCGTGATTTGGCCCAAGGCCTCCACAAAGTAGTAGTACGACTATGGCCCCATGGACGAGTGGTTGTCGTCAAATGACACCAATTATATCCGCAACTCATATGTTCCCTAACAACTTTCTACCTTTTGAGTTGTAAATCATAAGGGTAATATTGATTGTCATAAAACNCTGGCCGAGTGGTTGTCGTCAAATGACACCATTATATCCGCAGCTCATATGTTCCCTAACAACTTTCTACCTTTTGAGTTGTAAATCATAAGGGTAATATTGATTGTCATAAAACTTTATGTTAACTAAGGTCGACTTAAATTTGTCTTTTTAGACAAACATTCATCTCATATGTATAAGGATTTCTTGGACGACGCAACTCATGACTGCTGGCAAAAATCATTCTGCCAGGTTGGGTCGACTACCTCCTCTAACTAAGTATATCAGGGACCACGATGACTTGAGATGACAGAACAATGNCTTATGTTAACTAAGGTCGACTTAAATTTGTCTTTTTAGACAAACATTCATCTCATATCTATAAGGATTTCTTGGACGACGCAACTCATGACTGCTGACAAAAATCATTCTACCAGGTTGGGTCGACTACCTCCTCTAACTAAGTATATCAGGGACCACGATGACTTGAGATGACAGAACAATGGGATCTTGATCGGGTTTTGTTTTCATTCCTCTACCATCAGCTTTAAGCTTCAAGTGGTGAATTATATAATTTAAATTCAAAGTTTGCTGCTTTTATTTGTTGAATACTTAAATTAATGACTAGCCTTCGTTGAAAGTTTATCGACAGGGCTAATTAATCATAGGGGCTTGCGCCAATGAAAAACCTAGAGCCACAGATCAAGAAGTCCTCGCAAAATGAGGGCGAAATTTCTAGGTAGCGTCTTATCTACAATCCAGTCTGTCTTCTAAAAACTCAAATCTACTAAGCTCTCTCAATAAAAAAAATAATAATAAAATAATTACAGAGAGTTATTCTGTGGTAATTTTTAGAGCCCACAGACATATCATCCTCAAACAAACTGACAAATAGAAGGCTTCTACTACACTTTGGGTAATATGATTTGTTTTGTGGCTAATGAAAGGCATAAATAGTGGGATTAGTTTCTTTGGCAGGCATAATTCACATTCAATTTTATGGTGAATAGACCAGAGTCGCTAGTCTTCTTCCATTAAGCATTGTTTTCACCAAAATTTTTAACTTTAAAATTGACATTATCATTATCGCCAAGTCAAAAAGTTAGAGTAACACAAAAATTAGTAGATGACATCAATTCAATGTTGTAAGAGGTAAGAACAAAAATTGACTATTTCTTCACAACAATATATGGTCACGCTAATAAGAAACACATGTTGAAAGCATTGAAATTTGGCCCCTTTCCAATACTGAAATGTATAAACGATAATGCTTATGTGTTTGTTGTCTTTGCCTCTAGAGTTGAACATATATTTGACATTCAATGTATCTAATCTATATAAATACAAACCTCCTAGAACCTAATGCAGTTATTATGGTATTCTCTTGAGTTCCTGCTCACTTTATACTATATTTCACATTAATTTTCTAATTTTCCTAAATTACGCCTACTAGTCTATAATTACTTTTATTGCATTCATAAGTGTCTGATCCTTTTTTTTTAAATTTTTTTGAGGCCGGTGAACATTGAGGCTGGGATCTTTCGGTGTGGCAGGAAATGCCCTATCACCGGGCCACCATATCATCATATATAGCTTTTATACCCTCTCAAGAGATAGAGAAGATGGTTCTTTCTTCACAAATGTGATCCAGTGGAAATATTTTAGATTTTTTCATTTTGTTGTTTTCTTCTGTTGTTACATTCTTGTTTCATCTTGATGCATACACCAATATACACAAGTCTTTAGAGAAGTATCCATATCCATGAATAGTTCTTGTTCTATGAAATAAGGAAACGAATCAAGAACAAAAAAAAACTTTGCCTGTTTGCAGGATGATCCAAGCACAAATAATGCAATATATGCTTTATGAGCTTGCCAAAGTTTGATTAATTTACACCGAGTAAAGCCTCTATTTTTTTTACCTCTACCATTTTACATAAAATTTTGAATTTATTATTACCACAATAATTGTGATCTATAACGTAAGATTTAAATGATATCTTTACAATTTGTAATGATGGCCTAACGACCATTCCTCAATCATGTGGAAACTTTTAAGTACGATTGGATGGCCTACAGATGCACTTTAAAAGGCTAGTTTTATCTGTATATCAGCTAACCAAAATAATATATTGTATGATAAACATAAGGGCGGGCATTCCATCCATTCAGTTGGATTGGTTCACAAATCTATTAATTCAATCAATCGAATCGAATCAACTAACAAATAAATTTAATATATGAAAAAAATAAAAGCTATAGAAAACTGCAACATAATTCAGAACTTTATGGTTCTATTCAGATTTATTAATTTCTGAAANAACTAACAAATAAATTTAAAATATAAAAAAATAATAAAAGCTATAGAAAACTGCAACATAATTCAGAACTTTATGGTTCTATTCAGATTTATTAATTTCTGAAATTATAATAACGGGGCATCGTAGACAAATTTGTTTAACCCAAATAGCTGAAGAATTTGATTCATGAGCATCATTATATTGTATATGAATGTCATGATGTTGAATTTAAATTTGACAGAGAGCATTAATTCTCTTCCCCAAAAAAAAAAAAAATTAAAAAAAAAGTATATCCTCTCCTCTCTCATAGAAAAAATATTAGGTTAGGATTTCGGATGCATTCAAAGTCCAATGGTGAGGCATCACGTGTCAAATGGTTTCCATAAATTTTAATACTGATCAATCACAGTGTATTGTGGTGGGAACACTTGACATATAACACCCCACCGTTGGACTCCGGACAAAAATTATGTCTGGAATCGCACTTCAAAACAAGAAGAAAAGGATTTCAACACCCAAATGTTTTTGATAAAAAAAACCCTAGATATATACTTTTTGGTGTTGAAATCCTAAAATTTGTTGAAATCCACAAATTTTAGGGTTTTTTTGATAAAACAAAATATGTATGTATGTATGTATATATACATACATATACATATACATACATATACATACATACATATGTATGTATGTATATGTATGTATATGTATATATGTATGTATGTATGTATGTATGTATGTATGTAAATTTTATATCTTCGTTATATAAATTAAAGCAAAAGAAGATATAATATACAACAAAAATATATAAAATATATTAGCATTTCTATCATAGAAATTGCTAATTGAAAGAAAAAAAAAATCATATAGAACGTCTGCAAAGGATGAAAGCCAATTTTAAATATTTGCTTGGCCGCAGTGAATATTAGTTTAATCTTAGTAAATAAATATTTGTATTAGTTTAAAATTCAAGTATTAATACAAAATTTTGTATTAATACTTCAGTTTTAAACTAATCCAAATATTTAAAATTGACTTTCATGAAAGTCCTCTGTAAAAAATATGCTTAGCCGGAGTAAATATTAATAAATATATCAAAATTTACAGTAGCAATGAAGTGAAAATTTAGGGTTTTTTTATCAAAAATATTTGGGTGTTGAAATCCTTTTCTTCTTGTTTTGATATATGTATGTATATATATGTATATGTATATGTATGTATATATATGTCTATGTATGTGTGTGTGTGTTGAGTACATTGTTGTTTTGGCAAGCATTGATTTGCTGAAAAAATAATAGGGTGTAAATTNCTATGTTTGTGTGTGTGTGTGTTGAGTACATTGTTGTTTTGGCAAGCATTGATTTGCTGAAAAAATAATAGGGTGTAAATTGAATATAATGCAGAGGTAATGTATTGTGTTTAAAACACTATAAAGTTATTTGATTTGATGTAAACTAAATGTGAAGTTTATTTTATTTTATTTTATTTTTTGGATTTGAAGTAAAATGAAAATAATATATTTCAAAGCAATACATATGCCAATGACATGCAGAAGTGGTCTGGCGGATGGTAGAATGTTTATTCAGCAGGCAACTTAATGTTAAATTGTGTTTTAAACTCAGCCAAATCGGATTGTACTCTCATATATTCTAATTGGATTAAGTTCTTGTGCTTTGAACTTGGTAAGGCATTTATGATTATACACAATATTAATTACTACTTGTATGATTTTAGCGCTCTTTTTTTTCCTTTCAAATGGAATTTTATTCGAGCCATTGGGCTGAAGAAAATCAATAAGGATTTCTTTCATTTTAATTTAAAAAATCATTAATTGCAATACCTTAAAATCCAAAATTGAAAATATTTACTCCACTTTTAAATTCAAAATTGAAGGAAATAAAGAAAAGTCCAAGTCATATGTTCATCATGAAACCACAATCATTAATTTAAATTTTTTTTTCCTTAACAAGTATTAAAACTCAAATTTCTAGCATTTAAACGAAAAATTATTTCATACGGATCGGACACCGCACGCAGCTTGCGTGCGGTGTCCGATCCGGACCGTAAATCACNTTTTTTTTTCCTTAACATGTATTAAAACTCAATTTTCTATCATTTAAACACACCCTTTTGTTCATTGTCTTATTTATTTAGACTGCAGTAAGGATGCTCGTCCATCAAATTTAAATTGCACCAATTGCATGATCCAAAGAGATTTGCACCCTTAATCAATCAATTTAATAATACCTTCAGGGCTGATTTTGAGGTGGACCGGCCGATAGAAACGGAAGAGTTGATCCCACGATTTTGAACTCATTTGGGCGCCATTCAGTCGAGCAAAGTCAGATTGGGTTTTCGTCCTATTCATCTAAGCGCCTCAAGGTCAATATTTTTTTATAATAAATCAGACTTGATTTGACAACGTGTCTTATGATTCCAACAAATGTAAAAAAGAAAAAAAAAAGGAAGATTTACATACATGCCACTCAATTCTCATGTATTTACATATCTGATACGTCAATTTTACATGCATGCGGCCTTATTTATGTATTAAAAGCTGTATTTCACTATTTAAAAATTAAATTAATCATATTTTTGATGTGATATGAAATATTTGAGTGGTATAAATGTTCAAAATAAAATTTAGATATTAGAATGTAAATATATAGGAAATGGGTGGTATGTATGAAATGTAAGAGGGTGGAATATAATCAAAGATAAATAGTTTTAAAAACAACTATTTGCAGCAAAATTAGGCCACAGGAAACTTGCAACTAGCAAATAACCGCATATAAATGCAAATTTTACAAGAAATAAGATTATTCCATATAATATGGCATCCACATTTATACCACCCATTAGATATCTAACACAAGCTTTACTTCTATAATTTATATTGCTCAAATCTTTCATATCAAATCAAAACTACAATAAAAGTGGAATGCTTCTTTTTCATGTAGAGGCTAGGTGACATGCATGTAAAAATTGAATTTTCGGCGTCAGATTTGTAAATACATAGGAATTGAATGGTGTTTATATAAACCTTCTTGTAAAAGGGCACAAACAAGAAAAGGCAACCTTTATATGAGATGGCAAGGCAAAGTGTATTAATAGTATAAATGTCATTTAGAACACCAACATGCCTATCATTTCAACTCCAGTGAATACCTAAGCTATTAACGTAAGTATTTGTTGAATCCAAAAGCAACCAAGAAACACATCCAAATTATAAAATCGTGAAAATTCATAACCTTCCATTGTGAAATGACCCCTATTCATAGAAATAGGGGTATGAGTGATACAATTACAGATTTGCCCTCTAATTATTAGCTTTTGAGAGGCAACTTTAGTAAAGTACATGAAAAACACAATGAGATATTAATATAGGTCATCTAACTAATACTAAGTCTGGTGATCTTCTAGCTCAGTCGATTGATAGCCTTCAAGTTGTGTGGTTAATCGATCGCAGATGTTTCAATACCTGATTGCTCTTCTCGAGTCATGCGACCGTTTGGAATGTCTTTGAATAGCCTTCAGATCTTTAGGTTGCTTACTGATCGAATAGTCCCGCCGATCCTCCAACGATTGACTACTCCTTTCTGATCGTTCAACTTTTTGATATTTGTGTTGTGTTGTTAGTCAGTTTGTTGACTCTCCAACAATCATTTTCTCTCATGGCTGTTGGATTTTCTTGCGATTCGTGTCATCTTATTTTAAAAAAATATTTAGTTTCTCGGTTTCCTTACTTCTGGAAAGCTGTGCAGTATATAAGAACAATGGAATCTTTGTACTTATATAAAAATACAGCCACTAATGGCATTATTATTCAATAAATGCTTACCTGGGTTTACGTGCCTAGGCTACTATAAATAAGCCATTGAGTAAAAATGGTTTGCGCTCGATTTTTTTCTACTATCAAGCTTCTAATCTTTCACTCTTCTTCTACAAAAATTTGTGATGAAGTCTAGTGAGTGGGCCTCATCCGTTGAGAAATATGCAGTCCTCAAGGCCCTTGGGGGTACATGGCCAAGGCCCGAAAACCAGACGCAAAGCAGAAACCGACCAAAGAAGCTCCAGCATAGGAAGCAAGCAAGAAATGGGTGTGCAGAGGTTAAAAGTTAATGATCGTGAGGATTAGATTGGGTCCTCTAATTCTTTTGCAAGCTCGTTACAAGAGCGAACCCAAAAGCAGACCAAGGGTCAGTCTAGTGCCCGTCTTGCTGGACATTTATTGACGGTGGATGAGACTGCCAGTGGAAAGGTGCCCATCCAAACTGTTGTTGGGCCAACAAGTCCTCAAGCTGGCGCAATTGAAGCGATGATTAGAGAGGAATTCTCGCTTCAGCTGCCAAAGGATAGCTTTCCTTATGTGGGTGCAGAGCCGGGAAAAACTGATGAGGGGGCTAAATCTTTCACCATTTCCAAGTTGATCCATATTGTTGGTATGGGTTTTAACTTAGACATCATTAAGCGCTTGTTTTTTCTTTGGTTTAGTCATAGAGGTCCTGACAGTTGATTTCTTTTCACCAGATTCAATTCCTGTTCCCGCGGAGGATGCGATCATACGTCATGGTGTAGGTGGAGAAGAATGTCCCAGCAGCGAGGGACAAGAAGTTGTACATCAAGAGACCCCTGATGCAGTGAGGGACGAGAGAATAACGGAGGTGCCTCGGTATTTTGATTCAATGGTGGGTTGGCTTGCAGAGATGGATGAACTCTTTGCTTGGGCCATGGGGATTTCTTGAGGGAATGATGATCATGGAGTAGGTGAGACCCCGACGATGGTTGATCAGATGCAGCTGGAGATAGTCGCATACATGGGAGTTTAGTGCTTTCCAGTGAGAGATGTTTGCTACTCAAGAAAAGATGGGCGCCTCTATTTAAAGTAGTCGGTCACCAGAGGGGGTCTTCCCTCTCAAACAGAGGATGGTGAGGATGACCTCTTTTAGCTAGGTGATGAGTTCGTGTACGAGAGATTGCTTTACCAGGGATTTTTTCTCAGGTGAAGTGCTAGCGATCACCTGGTGAGGTTCTTTCTTTCGGGATAGTTTTCGTGAGTTAATGTAATGTATAAAAAATCAAAATAAAAAAAAATATTTTATTGTGATTAATGTTACCTCGAAACTCCTGTTTGATTTCTTACATCATATCGATGTCTTATCGTGTTGTTTCATTCTTCTTGTCCTGTACATATGTTTGTTGTTCGCCAAATTGAAATTTGTTTTTTGTTTTAAAAATATTTTAATTTACAAAATGAAACCCAAAAAATCTCATATATTTAATAGATTAAGTAACTAAGCACAACAATACAAATAATGCATCATCTTGAATGGTAAGCATATCACTTGATAGTATGCTTGATTATATAAACTAATTAACTTATGACATTCATTTGATCTGCAAAAACTTTTCTTTGTGCGATCGATAATTCCACTATCTAATCATAAAGATTAGATGGAGTTTATTTTATCTGAGTTCCTAATTCCCTATAAATGCAAGCTCCTATAGAAAAAAAAATTATTTTTGAAAAATTAAGGATTCTTAGATTTACACTTTTAAAAGGATTGTGACTCTATCATTTTGAACTCCTAATTCCGCTCATCCAGTATGGATCACTTCCATTAGAGTGTTGCCCTCTTCTCCCCTCCACATAGGCAGCACTTTGCTCCACTGACCAGCACAAATGAAGCCCCCTTCTTTGCTTTTAAAAGCACCACCACCTCACAACAAAAAGGAGTTGATGCGCAAACCTTGGCGAAGCCCAGCCAAAATTGCTCCAAAACATTCCCTTAGCCTTGTGAAGCTCATCCTCATCGCCTTCCAACCCTCAAGCCAAGCCCAAAACACTAATTTCCCAACTGAAAACCAGAACCTTTTTAGCCATTCCACCAAACTCCACTAAGCTTCAAATTGAGCCTTCCAAAAGCTTCACCATAGCCTAAAATCACTTCCCCAATCAAAATTACCCATTTCCAAGCTCTCTAACCTAGTCCAAGACCAAGCCCGATCCACCCTTTGGTCTAGAACATACATAGACCCCATCACAAAGCAAAGTGACATTTTGAGGAGGTTCGTGAGGTCAAGGAAATCGCCTCCAACCAACTCAATTCAGGCCTCGCTTTTTGGGCAAAGGTATAACCAAAAATCCCTAATTTTTGCCTTGGTTTGAACCTTTGTGAAAGAAATGTGTATTTCATATATATTTAAACGTATAGATAGGTTTGCCTCACTTAGATGAAGGTGTATGAACAAACAACACTTAATTTCTTTAAATATCGAGCGAGATCTTATGGTTAGAAATTAGACGATTATTGGGTTAGGATGATCGGGGACAATGAATGGATGTCGTTCGTTTTCGCATGTATTGAATGACCGACCGAGATGGAGTTGGATGAGTGTTGATCTCACTTTTGGTTGAGGTCTAGAAATTTCTTTAGTAGCCTAGGTCTAGCTATAGGACTTTCCTATTGACTAGTCTTAGAAAATTAGAAAAGGTACCCCCGTTATTAGAAACTCATAACTCTTCTATTTACTCAACTTGAAAGTCTACATACTGATCTTAACCTCCAGCATTTAGTAGGTAAGATCATTATAAGAGAATTCAAGAAGAATCCCCATAGGATTACTTGGCTTTAGGGTCAATCCTGGGTGTTGACTTGGAACTAGG